>JAVYIG010000140.1:600000-863238 GCA_035222895.1 Strongylocentrotus droebachiensis
GGGAAAATGAGAAATTTATATTATCAATATAAAGAAAACATTTAGTGGCTAGTGAGGCAATGACGTCACAGACTCATGAGTGAGTTGCCAATTTGTTTTGTGATTTTCAAAGTTGTTCATGTCATTAAAAATTCATAACTTTCTTATTAGTTATCCGATTTTGCTCAAAATTTGTTTGATCGGTTTGTCTGATTTTTCTGCTTCTATTGAGAGTGGATTAGAATACTCTAGAACTCCCATTTTAGTGCATAGTCGTCAGGTATTGATCTGTCATTTCTACACCAAGTTCCTTAACAATTTTTGGTACCTGTCATAGAGTGATTCCATGCACTAGCAATCCTAGCAGGTGATAAATGAGAAGGGCTTTAGCTCATCCACAGGTCGCTTAAATGCAACATCATTATATGCATAAAGGTTCAATTTCAACAAATCAGAAGGAATAATGCACAAAGACTTTAAGTTGTTCATAAAGGATGTATATGGTATGTTACATCATTAGATGCCATTTTGCAACCTCATGAAATTAGTCTAATTAAACAAACTGCCACCTCTACCAAGCTTCCTCGCTATTTCCTCATTTGATTTTTTAAAACCGTTTTGTGCATATTTTGCACATTGGTCCCTTTCTCCTTATTAGCCCCTTATTAAATCTCTTAAATCATTTATACCCTATCTGTCATCTGAATCCACTAATGACTTTAACTGGTTCTTGACCCCCTCCCCCCCCCCCCCCAAGTAATCAATCAAACAATCATGACAAAGTAAACTGAATATTTATAGAAATGGACTTTTGTCAAACTTTAGAGAAAGAGGGGAAGGAAGCAAGGAGGGTATGGTATCGTCATACAGGCATTCCCTCAACAATTTAGGCAACTATTGGGGAGGGTGGATATGGGCATGCCACACGGAAGGAGTTCAAGCTATGAACCACATAATACCAAGTACCGGTATGTAAAAGGCATGACTAGTTCTTTACATTGTCTGAGTTTGTTTTTATTTTGTTTTGTTTGTTTGTTTGTGCAGGAACCCAGCCTTAGAAGACATAGTCTGTGATTCGATCTGCAGGGAGGGGCAGATGAGGATTGTTCACATCCACAAGTTTGTCTGCGTCGACACGATTGAGGAGAGGATATTAGAACTACAGGAAAAGAAAAGACAGCTTGCCAAAGATGTACTCACAGGGTAGGTGTATAGTATACAAATGATGCATTCAGATACGATCTATCCGCCCTCGAGTTGAGGCTGTGCGTATGTATCGCACAAAGCCGTTAGGCCAAGTGCGATAGATACACACAGCATCAACGAGGGCGGATAAATCATATAATAATGAATGACTGAAAACATGCATTTGTTTTATACTACGAAACTCCTAGCTAGATCCTTGTTATTTGATGTAAAAAGAATTCATTCAAGATTGTTTCGTGACAGAAACCAAATAAATATCAAGTTCAATAGGCTTAATTTACCGGTAGTGCGCACAAAAATAAGCGCACTTACCTCTATACGCATTTACGCAAAGTGTTGCGCAGTATAAGCGCCCTATAACCAAAGTGCACTACTGTGATAATACTGGAAACTATTGCACGCTTTTTCATGAAAAAAACGTGGGATAGTCTCAGTAAATGAATCCTATGACCGCGCATGACCAATCATTTGATTAGGATCTACATGTATGAGTGAGTTGTATAATAGCTACAGATATGTCATGAAACTTCTGTAAAGGACTTATTCATCTAGCTGTCTAATGTGCCATGTAAAACGTAAGGCCTGTGTTGAATTATGACATCAAACAGTGATTCAGTTTACATGTATATTATCTTTTATTTATAGAATATTATATTTTCGAACAATCTATTGTTTGAGTAATGTAAATACAATGTTTGGAGCTTATCGTGAAGCTCTGTCTAAATGTAACTGCATAAATTTGCCGTTATATGAAATGCTCCTAGCATGCATGTATGTTGAATGGATTTCAATCGGCCACTTTGTTGTTATCATATTATCTGCTGAGAGCCAGAACGGCATTAAATCATCGTAAAATGATGAGTTAACTCCTTTCTGGCTCTTAACAGACTATTTAAAAAAAATTCTGACTCTGACTCTGACTGCTCCTTTATTTCATTGTATCCCTCCAGGTCCAAGGAGGTACCCAGTCAGGCAGATCTGGAATTCGTGTTTGGCAACCCGTACGAACATGAAGCATAGTGATCGACCCTTGGTCCAGGTGACCTTTGCCTTAGATGACCCTTGACCCTGCATGACTGTTGATCTAGATAAGAGCTAATATCCATGAAAATTGCAATTTAGAGGAAATATAATTTGCATATTAGTTTGACTTATCATTTTCTTCATGGTAAAGATATTGTGACTGCCTTTTAACTGATTGGCAGTCTGACACAAGGGAAAGAAAATACTGTCGTGTAGGGATCAGTGATTGTTGGAGGCGAGGAGCATAAATAAAGACGCTGTACTAGTTCTTGTTATAATTCACGAAAACCTTTAATCATCATAGATACTTGTCGTAATTATCACATTCACAAATACAAGTCTCTGTAGTCTATCTCGAAATCAATGTTCAGCTGGTGATGACTGAAACCGAAGTCCTAACATTATCCAACTTTACATTTAGGAAAGTTTGGGGAGAAAACCAATGTTGGGAGGGGTGACTTATTCATGCTTATCATTGGTCAATGGTCAGGGTTGTCATGGTATTATGGGGAGTGGCTAAGGAGAGTGCAAGTGACTGGGGTTTGGGCATATGAGTCATAGTTATTGGAATGTGGTTCGATCCTTGAAGCTATAACTCTGGGGTGGTCATTAATGGTTAAATGTTTATAATAAAAGTAATGGGATAATGGGGTTCTGTTTTATCATGGAGCAGGTGGGAGAAAGGTGAATGAAAGGTGAATGACTGAAGGGAGGGGGGAATAATACAAGTACTACATAACATCCCCTTTCTTTGGGAAATGAGACTCCCTTCCCTTCTTTTAAAAAATAATGGCATAGAATAAAGATTACATAATTATTAAGGGAAATGAAACCAACAGAATGTTATTCAATTTATTGTCCACTTGACTCTTACACACTCTCTCTCACTCTCTCATACAAATTTGCTACAATAACATGGTAAAAATCTATTCTATTTCTAATTCTATCTAAACATAACAGATCATTAACATGAAGTATAATAAATGAAACAAATAGTCCATTAACTTGTGCAGACTTATGCACGTTAACACATCCAATCTATCGCAACAAAATTAGTTAATCTTAATCAGCAAGAGCGATTAACTATGGAATCATTAACAAATTCCTAAGATCAAGAATACAAATAATACTACTAATAATGTCAATTCTATTTGTGTCATTCCAACGATAACACCAAGTTTTGTATGCAATAACAGCAATAACAAGAAAAAATGTATACATGCTATAAATTCTAGCATTTGATCAACATGAGAATGAAAAGGAAAATTAACAGGAGCGCTCTAGAAATGACAGTTTCCTATGTTTTGAAAGGCCTTCATGCACTTCAAATGAAGCATCAACATAGACTTTAATGTAACTATCAATCCTATCCTGTTGAAGAAATATTCCAATGTCCATGTTAAATTTAAGAACAAAATAAACAAGTACTTTCAAACTTGTTAAAATCATCAATTGACAAGTGTAAATTTAAACTCATCCAGTTCACTAACCTTGCGATGATACATATAATCGTTCAAAAAAAATTATAAGATATAAAAGAAACTAAGTAAAACATATTGTCAATCGCAATGTAGCAAACTATTACCAGTATTTACATTACATTAAGTACAATTGTCTGAAAAATTTCTGAGGAGTTCCTGTCACAGGAATGAGTCTATAGGTAAGTATCTGTCTGATTAGTTTGTCGGTATCTTTGTACAGTCCGATGTTCCACCAAAAACCAATTGGTGTAGTTTTACCGTCACATACTTTGTCGTATGATGTCAAGACTTGTAATCGTCCGTCTTTGAATCGTCCTCTGTGAATTGTCATGTGTCCAGTGTTGGGGGCAGTCATAAGTAGGTCAAGTTGTTTCTCTAAATCTGGCTTAGTCAGAGGTGTGAGTGACGCTATTCCACTGTTTTCTGTCGTGGCGTGCAAATAGTCTGAAGTATCAACAGAGTCAGTAATCTGAGAGCATTCTACTGGTGCTACATGGAATTCGGGCAATTGTTCATCATTTTCATCGATGAAGTTTATTGTGTTTGTACACCCTTGTTCCTTGTCAGTAGTGTTTCTTCCTAATGCTTCTCTCAGCTTCTGTATGTGTGTTATGTTTGTCTTATCGTCCGAAGCTCTCATGAAGCAAGGTTTAAGTCGATTGTAATTGAAGATGTCACGAAGGATTTCTCCTTTCATTGTCGCAAGAATGTAATGAGTCCTGTCAATTACGTCATGTATAACTAGTGGGCCAACCCATTCTGCTGCAATTTTCTTGGAATTTGCAGTCAAAGAGGAAGAGGTAGGCTTGTAGAGGTAGACAAGCTGACCAATTGAGTAGATTGGGGTCTTGTCTAATTTATTAGAGATCTTTGTATTTTGTTTCTCTTGCTGTTTCCTTTGTAATGACAGCATTGTGTGAGATAATTGGTCAAACTTCTTTTTGAGGTGGTCTGCATACTCATCGAAAGAAGATGAGAGGCCAGACATGGGGTCGAAAGACAAATTGGATAGATTAGGGGGCTCTCGGCAAAACACGAGCTCGTAGGGGCTGTGATCTCCAAGATGGGGGGAAGAGAAAGAGTTGTATGCATAACATGTGGTCGACACAAATCTAACCCAATCAGTGCCAAATTGGTTTAGGTTCACTTTGAGAAAGTTTGAGAGGGTCTGGATGTGCCTCTCTGTGTGTAAACTCCCATGGTTCTCTACACTGATTACCTTGCGGTCAATGGTCAAAGTCGCGCATAATGCAGTCAGTAGCTTACCTGTCAGGGAAGCTGCTGCGTCAGTAACTAGACACGATGGTGGTCCAAAAATGCAGATGACTTTTTGGATAAGGGCCTCGCAAATTGTCTCGGCATCGAGCGATTTTAGAGGGGCGCAAATTACAAATCTCGTAATTTCGTCGCAGATGACCATCAAGTGTCTATATCCAGTATGTGAGGTTGGCATGGTCTTAAAGTCGAGACTAATGCGGTCAAATGGTCTGTATGAGTCAGGAATACGAGTGTGAAAGGGTCTTAGTCTGTCTGGCTTGCCTTTGAATTGCTGGCAACGCATACAAGCCTTAACGTAATTGTTGATTCTCTCAAACATGTTTGGCATGTAGAAGTTCCGTCTAATAGTCAAGTATGTTCGTTGTGTTCCTTGGTGGTTGCTAAGTAACGTGTCGTGATGTTGAGATATGATCATATCTGTTAGGGTCTCGGGAATTGCGAGTTGTAGTCTAAAGTCGTCATCTTTAGTGAAGAAAAGTCTGAACAGTATACCGTCACAAAGAATGTATTCTTCTGCCTTTAATTTGACTGTCTTTGCAGCTTTCCTGTCACTAGGCAAAATGTCATGGGCGAGAAAGTCATAGACAGGTTTAAAGAACGGTGAGGTTTCCTGTTCCGTTTTCAGTTTTCTCATGTCAACAGGTAGATTGTAGTCCCTAATTATCTTTCGCTTTATCAGATCAGTCATCTTGTCTAGTTCATGTTGTTTGGGAATGTGTCTAGCTTTGATGTTGTCTACCTTAGAGGTCAATGGTCTAGAGGGAATGTAGAGGTCAGAGGGTACTTCACGGTAATGGTCATTGTGAATTTTATTGCATCTGTCAACAAGTCTGGGTTCTGTAGTGGGAACAGGTGGGGTTTGTCTGGTAGGAGGAATTGTGTATTCCTGGTTCTGTGGAAGGAAAGGATGGTGAACTCCACGTGGGTGTATAGGGGGTGTGCCCTGTCTAGTAGGTCTGCGATTGGCTGGTTGTGGAGAGATAGTCCTAGGTGGCAGTGAGGGGGGTTTGGTTTGTTTTGGCTGGTCAGTTTGCGTTTGTGTCGTGGGATTCGTGGGGGTTTGTTCACACCTGTTAGGTTTCTTGGGATTGATTTCAGGAATGGGAATACCCATTTTCTTAGCATAGGCACGAGTGACTATGCGGTCAGTCTGTTGGGCTGGGTGTAAGGTGTCCATGTCAAGTAAATCACTATCGTCAAATAGGCAGCATGCAATGGGGACGACCCTGTCAATCTCCTCATGGTTGCCAGAAGGGGCTCGAGAAAGAAAATCTGCCAAAACGAGTTCAGTTCCCTTTTTGTACCCAATTTGGAAGGAGTATTCAGATAATTTCAAAATCAATTTTTGCAGTCGTGTTGTGCACGGTGCATCTTTTGACTTTAAAATCTGGACTATTGAACTATGGTCAACGAATGCATTGAACTCACATCCTTTAAGCAAATGCTTAAAGGCTGAGACGTTGATCAATAGTCCAAATAGTTCCAGCTCTGTTACGCTGTATCTCTGACATGCATCGGGCAATACTTTTGAGTAATAACCTATAACACATTCCTGTCCATTAATAAGTTGTGTCAAGTAAGAGCCGGTAGCAGTCCGAGAAGTGTCACTGTATAATGAGAATCGTCCTGTACTTTGGGGCATGTGTAATACTGGAGGGTTGGTCATTAGCTCTTTAACTTTGTTAAAGGCAGTCTCGTGTTCGTCAGTCCAGATGAATTTGTTTTTCTTTCTAGTCAGTTGGTGAAGTGGTTTGAGAACAGATTGTATATTGGGGAAAAATCCGGCAACATAGTTCACTGCTCCCACTAGTCTCCTAACTTGTCTGGGGGTCTTCGGTTTGGGCATGCCATGGATTGCGGCACACCTGTCACGAAGGGGTTGAAAACATGCCTCTCCCACCTTATTGACAGTGATTCGGTGGCCCATGTAATCAACATCAGTGCGGAAGAGCTTGCACTTTTTCGGGCTGACTTTCAGTCCGTTGTCAGAGAGGGCCTTTAGTACATCTATCAAGTGGGATCGATGGGAGGTCTTGTCTTGGCTAAATAGTATAATGTCGTCATGGTGAGCTATGCAAAATTGCCTAGAATTGGGGATCGAACCCAAAATATCGTCAATCTTTGCTTGAAAGATAGCGGGTGAAACGTTTAAGCCTTGTGCCAAACGTTTGTAGAAGTAATGTTTACCGCCATGGTATGATGCAATGCCTGTGTACTTTTGAGCTGACTTGGATAGGGGGATGCAATGAAAGGCTGATTTCAAATCAATCACACTAAGGACCTTAGTGTTAGCATTGCCAATTCGTTTGAGGGTTTCCGAAAGTAGGGGGAAGGGATGATTAATTCGTTTAACTCTAGAATTGAGATACCGAAAATCAGTAACAACTCTCTTTTCGGAGGTGTTCTTTTTGGAAAGAAGGAGGACGGGTGAGGTGTATGATTGATGTCCTACTTCTAAAATTCCCAATTTGACAAGTTTGGTTAGCTCATATTCTATCCTAGCCTTGTCAGTCTCAGTTGCAAAGTAAGGTCGAATGAAAAATGGTTCGTCGTTAGTCAGTTTAATGTCTACTTCGAAGTTCGGGCAACTTGATAGTTCGCCATATAGAGAAAATGCATCTCTATTCTCCATGAGAATACGAACGATTTCCTGTCTTTCTTTCTGAGACAGAATACTCCCAGTCAAGTCAATATGTTTCCGTATTATCTCGTCTTCTGTCATATTAACGATGGGGTCACTAGGGTCAAGGTGGGGATACGCCTTAAGGTTGTCATGCCTGACCGAGTCTCTATGAACATAATCTTGTCCAGTGTGCAGGTTGTCCTTCAAGTTCAGAGTCATGTTTAAGCAGTGCATAGGGAGTTCTTGCGTAGCGTTAACAAGTTTGGTTGTATCTAAGAAAGCAATGGGTCTACCCTTAGAAAAGGTCACGTGCCTGTCGGTCAAGTTCGTCACCAGGACCTGAGTCCTTCCTTTATGTAGGGAAACAATACTTGTAGCGGGGCAATGTCGAGATAGGTATTTGTTAGCTGTCAGTACAATCTCTGAGTTACGCAAGTGAGCTGGGGTCTTACCTTGCAGAGTTAGGAGTGTCGAGTCACCCGGGGCAACTGTCACTGTAGTTGGAGGTGCAAAAGAAATATTCTTGGACTTGATCTTGAACCTATTATTCCTGAAGTGAAGTGTTCCATCCAAATCAGAAAGGGTGTTGGTTCCCAAGATTAAATCTACACCAACAAGGCTGCTTGCAATGAGTGATGTGATTTCGAATTTGTGACCCTGAATAACTAGTTGAAATTTCACTGCTCTATCCGCAATCAAAAATTGTCCGTTACCCAATTTGAACCGAATAGGGGCTACTTCGGTTGGTACAAGTTTAGAAAGATAGGGGGATGATTTCACGAATCGCCCGGAAATGATTGATTTAGATGCACCACTGTCAAAGAGTACTAGTGCAGTCCTCCTATCTGGTAGACGTCCCTTTGTAAAGTTTCTCTCTGTCAGTTTTAAGTCTACTTCTTCAACTCCTAAATAAGTCGAAGTCATATCATTGTCGGGCCTATACTTAGACGTAGTCCGGGAGAAAGAACAATGAGCGCTATCGGCTCTCTCCCGTCTTAGAAATCCTGGGGGCGTTGTTGGTATTGTGGTTGTTGTGATTGCCGAGGTTGGTGTGATTGTCGAGGTTGTTGTTGTTGTTGGTGATAGTATGGTTGGTCGTTATTGTAGGCAGGTCCGTAATAATTGTGCGGGGGAGGTGGTGGTGGTTGAGTCATGTTTCTCAACCTTTTCCTACAATCCCGCCAAACGTGGCCTGGGATTTGGCAATAGTTGCAAATGAGTCGTGCGGGGAGTCGTGGTCGTGATTGTTGTCGTCTGTTTTGTCTATCGTCATGGCGATAGGGGCTCCTACCTCGTCTGTCATTGTGGTATCTGTCGCGGCTCTGATCGCGGTGTCTATCACGACTAGCGCTGCGATCAGTACTGTTTTGTCGTGGAGTTGACGGTCGTCGACGTTGATCTCGTCCTCGATCATGTCGATTGTCGTCAGTCATGGTGGTCATTTTCAGAGAGTTGATTTGCTCTCTGATGTCGTCAATCTCTGACTGGGCAGGGAAAGTCAATTCTTTGGTCTTAGTTGGGTTTGTCTTAAGTTCCAAAAACAGCTGCGCTTTCGCGGCGATGTCATCAGCGGTCAATGTGTTGAGGTCCGTTGTGGATGCCGACATCAGTATAGTCGCGCGGCATTCGTCCGGCAGTGCGTCAAGTAGTCGATGGCTTATTTGCGCTTCCGCGTATCCTATACGCGCTGCGGCCTGTCGAAGTCGTTGGAGGAACGCTTCCGCACTCTCCTCCGTGGTCATCGTCATGGTCATGAAGTCACGTGCATGTGTGTAAGATGACTTAGCAGGACTAAACCTTCTTACAAACGAGCTTCGCAGGTCATTGAAGTCGTTAAAAGTTAGTCCATCTATCCAAAGTCGTGCTTGACCGTGGAGAGTCCGTTTAAATAGTTTTAGAATGGTCGTCAAGTTTGCAGTGTCGTCGATGTTAATGTCTTGAGCATCAAGATAGTCCGTAAAAGTCATGAAATGAGCGGTCACTTCATCACGGTCAATTTGGGTTCCAGAGAACCGAGTCGGTAAAAAGTCGGTTTGTCGGAGGTTGTGTTGAGTAGGGGGAGTCGTTTGTGTAGCCGTCATGGTTATTGATTAATGTAATTAATGCAGTCAAAGGTCAACGAAATCAATACGAATCACAAAACAAAATGATTAAGATGTATTGAGATAAAAATGGCATACTAGGTATATCTACCAAATTATTTAAATGTAAACAATGCAAAACAAACGAAAACTATATTTAGTCTCCTGTACTCTGTCTCACACACTCTCATTCGCCAGTGGAACAATAAAAGAAATGGTTTCACTTACCAACCAGCAATGAAAGGGATTCCGAATGGGAAACAAATTCACTAAATGTCCTTCCGTAGAATTTTAGCAATAGTATAGCAAGAAAAAAAAGTAAAGCAAGAAAGAAGTATAGCAAGAAAGAAGAAAAAAAAAAAAAAGTATAGAAAAATATTCAGTGTCAATCAATTAAATGTAAGAGTCAGAGGCAACTATCCAGTCACGAGAGCTTGGTGTTGCAGTGGTGATTCACGTTGTCAGCGGTTGTGTCCAGTGGTGCTGTTGTCGTGTACTTCTGGTGGTCGTCAAGCCTCTGCTTCCAGTTCCGTCGTCGTCGTCATCTGTGTGGTGTCCGTGTGTGTCAGGGTAGAGCGGTCTTGTTTGGCGGCGTCGTTGTCATCGTCGGTGAAGTCATGTATGTAGCGGCATCAATTTACCGTGTCTACTTGTAAGTTGTAACTGGCAGGTCTGATTGTCTTCGTCGTCGTCGTCGTCGTCGTTGTTGAATGCAAATATAAATGTGCTTGTCAGTCTCTCCTATAGTTCTCGATACTCATCCTGATGGTGAATGAGTATTATGCAGTTCTGTATAATGTAGCCAGGTCCTCCTCACATCACAGTAATCAAGTAGAAATCATTTTCTACAAACCGGGTTCTCCACCATGTCGTGTAGGGATCAGTGATTGTTGGAGGCGAGGAGCATAAATAAAGACGCTGTACTAGTTCTTGTTATAATTCACGAAAACCTTTAATCATCATAGATACTTGTCGTAATTATCACATTCACAAATACAAGTCTCTGTAGTCTATCTCGAAATCAATGTTCAGCTGGTGATGACTGAAACCGAAGTCCTAACATTATCCAACTTTACATTTAGGAAAGTTTGGGGAGAAAACCAATGTTGGGAGGGGTGACTTATTCATGCTTATCATTGGTCAATGGTCAGGGTTGTCATGGTATTATGGGGAGTGGCTAAGGAGAGTGCAAGTGACTGGGGTTTGGGCATATGAGTCATAGTTATTGGAATGTGGTTCGATCCTTGAAGCTATAACTCTGGGGTGGTCATTAATGGTTAAATGTTTATAATAAAAGTAATGGGATAATGGGGTTCTGTTTTATCATGGAGCAGGTGGGAGAAAGGTGAATGAAAGGTGAATGACTGAAGGGAGGGGGGAATAATACAAGTACTACATAACAATACTTTAAAGATATAGAAACTTTTGTGAATTTCTTGAGTGGTTGAATTCATGAATGTTTTATGCTGAAAAACAAACAAATCACCACGCTGCATGTTAAAAATTCATGAAATTGTCTGACTATGCAGTTAACATAATACATATATGATGTTCATTTATCTGTTGACAATTCTCTTTGAGGGGTTTCAGATTGTACTCTTAATTATGTCATATTAGAATGTGTTTCATATTTTATAATATGATATCTCAGTGCAAAACTTATCACATAATTTGTATGCCTACAAAAGAGAAAGGATATGTGAAAATCAAGTCATTTTTTGATGTTTTATTTGTATATATATGAGTGAGACAGTTGTTGCTGTTTTTATTGAAGCATTTACTGGTAAAGATCAAAATGATATGTAAATCCTCAGTGGAGGGTCAGAAGAACATTAAGTCTATGTAAAAGTAAACACCATTTGGGATTTCAGCTTTAATTAGCGTGGCTGCCTTTATGGCTGTCTAGCATTTTAAGGTATTACTTCCTGCCAGATACCCATTTCCTCTCCTGGGTGGAGTGTGGCAAATGTAGAATGATGTCATGTCAAAGGACATTATAGTGCTGCGGCAGGACTCAAATCGCAAACCACATGATCCACAGTCCAATGATGTTTCCTCTAGACCATGACAAATCCATAGTATAGCTGGAATGGTGAATTGTAATGAAGACTACCGGGTACCGTATACACTTTTGAATCCAGACATACACATACATGTATGTGAGTTGAGTTGAGGTTTTATTATCCAACCATTCAAGTACATTAATATAACAATAATAACAAAAATAAATGTATGTTTAACAAAGATAAATGGGACCAGAAAATAGCATAAAATGCTAATCATGTCTGGTACCTTTAAAGTACAGTATCTTAACAAATAAAAATGTAAATATACATATGAATAATTGTTGTATACACGTATACTAGTATACTAAAGCCTATGTATCTAAGATAATATGTCTGTGTGTTCAAATGCAAAGCCTAAACTTGTATAAATAGGAATTCTTAATAAAACAATACAACCGTGTATCATACACTGTCAAAAAAATATAGAATATATTTCCTAATGAAAGGCAAGAACCTTGGTGAAATGCATAGTTTATTATTAGTTATTCTATTAACATTTGTGCTGTACTACAAAAACAAGAAACTAAAGCTTTTTCCCTGACAGATTAGGTAAATCATTCCAGAAGCATATACGCCTCTGCATGTATGACACAAATGTACTTTGCGTTGTCCTTATAATTAAGGTACACTTAGCTTTTTATTTTCTCTTTGTCTTGTCTCATATCTGTGCTCTACGAAAGAGCAGTACTGAACAAGGGACTGTGGCAATTTATTATTCAATAGTTGATGCATGAAAACACAAATAGATAGTTTATGTAGTTGATACACATTCAATAATTTTAACTCCTGGAATATCGGGTGTAAATGAGTCCTAAAAGGACTAATTGTTATAGCTCTGAGTGCCATCTTTTGGTTTAATAATAAATATTTCATATTAATTTCATAATTGCTTCCCAAAACCTCAATTCCATATGTAATATGTGGTTGAGTTAATGTTTTATACAATGACAATAAAACATAAACGGTCTTAATCTATATAAAAAACCAAACTTTATTCTAATACACATATTTGCTCTTTCAATATGAGTTTTCAAAGTCAAATGTTGATCTATATGGATTCCTACTAATGATGAAACATCAACCTTATTTTTTCTTGGTGTCTGCTATTTTCAATAGTCCTTGAATTACTACTGGTTGCATGTCTACTCCCTCTTATAAGTAAATAATAAGTTTTTAACAAATCTACTGTGAGTTTATTTATATTACTTGTGGACACCTTATCGACTTGCATATTAACCACATCCATATCCATTACATTGTAGTAAAGCGAAACATTTTGAGGCAACCTGTATACCGTAAATCTCTGTGTATCAGACGCACCTGTGTATAAGACGCACCCCTATTTGGGGGGAACCCCCCCCCCCCCTTTTTTTTTTGCCGACTCCGTAGGCAGCAAGCCAGATCCGTGTTCAAAACATTTTACTGTGAGGTGCAGTTGAAGGCGCCGATTTTTTATGTAATAATAGTAACAATGTCATTTTTAAAACTAAAGATGACAGACAAATTTTTCTCTAAATCCAAACAGGTAGTGTTGTTGTAGTTCAATCCTACGGTTAGATGCTGTGCCATTACTGTAACCCAGGTGACAAATAGTGAGAGTACATTACTGTTGCAACTTTGTAACCTGGATTACAGATTATATAATCTAGTATAGTTTTACTGTACGTGCTACTTCATATAACTTCCTACAGTATCTTACTGTGACTGTATTGGTGCGAGTGGTGCTGAGTCAACACACCTTGTATGACTGAGCTGGGAGACATTGCCAGGCACAGTAAATGTGATGGGGGCATAAATTGACACTTTACAACAAAAAAAATTTTCTTTTTCTAATTCCTTTTTTCGGCGGGAAAAAAATGTGACTTATACACAGAGATTTACGGTAGACAGACCACCTGTCCATAAAAGACTGCATTTTTTACTTAATACCTGAAAAAGTGTTCTTGTTAAAATCTGAAATTTGGGGTTAATGTACAGAAAGACCACCTGCTTGTATAGACCATATATATCGTGTGTCTTCCTTGATTGGTCTTTATATAATGATTTCACTGTATCTATAACATTAAATCATGAATTCTTCCAAATTATTTTATTAGCAAATATGTTTCTCATTTTCTCATTTTTTGTTTCTTTGTTTAGTTTTATCTTGCTTAACGTCATGAGATAATTTGATCTAGATAATATTTTTTTAAAGAATTTAAAAGATGACAGTTTTCCCAAATCTTGTTTTGTTGGTAGGTTTGGGAATGCGCCAGGTATATTGTCAGGTGTCATCAAATATATTTTTATGTAGAATTTTTAGTAGAATATTTATATAATATCGACTGGCCTTGAGGGAGATACCACATATCACTATGAACATTACCGACAAAGAAAGCGGACAAAATATACAGTTCCTCAGGTAGACAAAGGAACATCCTTCACTGCTATTATGTAAAAATGTGTAGAACAGGTGTCACATGCATATTCACCTTTTTACATGATGGCAGTGAAGGGATGTTCCTTTGTCTACCTGAGGAACTGTATATTTTGTCCGCTTTATTTGTCTTTCATGTTCATAGTGTATATTGCCCAAACTAGACTCATATTGCCCCGAGTCAAAGACGAGGGCAATATGGATCTTGTGAGGGCAATATATGTGGTATCTACCGTAAGTTAAGCCAGTCAATATTTTTATTGTTATCCAAATCAGACATCTAGAGCAAATACATAAATCAACCATGACAATCTCAAAGAACTGAACAAACTTTGTCAACCAGCAGTGCTTGACAAAATTTTGGATACACTGCAAACAGTGTGCCTTTGGTGTGATTATTACGTCACAATAGAGTGCGTGCAAAGTGCTCAGGTTTAACAGATGCGCCATGAAAATGGCAAAATACGGCGCTGTCAATATGAGACTATATTTTCACTCGTCTCTACACACAAAATCTTTACGGGCAGGGAGACCAAGGAAAATACAAAGAATATACCCTTCCGTTCCCAATGTTAATGAAAACTAGGGCAATACGGTTTTTTAAATGACCAGCTCAGATGTCTGATACGGGTAATAATTAATGGCAAAGAATGCCTAATCTATGAATTTGTTAAATTCATAGTAATGGTGACGTATGCATGTGGAGAAGTAGTCCAGAATCTGGTTGGCTTTATCCTATTTCGTGATCTCTCCCCTACCTGCTGCTAGCCGAAGATGGCCTGATCAACAAATTCCATAACTTGTTTTGCATGCGGGCATATGAATTTGAGATGACCACATCCTCGATGAGCAGCAGGTAGGAGGAAAATCGATGGGAATTGCTCTTAAAATAGTAATCAACTAAATTATGGACTAGTGAGAAGAGAAACATGACCAATTCTACCATTTCATCTCCAAATATCATGTCAACTGTTGAGAGCAAGAAGGATGTTTGCATTGTTGTATTCTCTCATATTCTATCCACTCTCTCTCTCTCTTCTAATTTCTCACCTCATCTCCTGCCCCCTCCACTTTACTCTCCCTCTCTGTATCCTTACACAATTGTTCCTCTTTTCTCCCATCTACCCATATATTCTCACTTCTAATTTACCCACATCCACAACTACAACATTATTTGTACCTATAATAATTGAAGGTCATAAATTAATCTCTAGCATCCGTCTATCATTTCTATTAAGTTTATCAAGATGATTTTTTTTTCTTCAAATTTCCCTTCTCCATGGATTCATTATTTCTACACAAAAGAATCCGATAAGAAGCCAGTCTAAAATCACCAAAGGATGCTGGCTTGTTTTATAACAATTTTTGTTTAAAGAAGAAGAAGAAAAAACACCAAAGGGTAAAACATTGAAATAGAAACGCAACAAATCAATTAGTAATTTCTCTTTGATCATTATTAGTTTATTGCAACATAATACTGTACAAAGATTGAAGCAGAAGACATGCAAAAGACTTGGATAGCAAGCCAAAATAGCAGTTTTGTTATCCTCGTTTAGTCAAAGGAACTTCCAAATACAGAGTGAAAATAAAGAGTGATCAGCCTAGCATGTTATATGACACTCAAAATCATAAATGAAAACGGAGTTATCATATTAAAAGCAGATTAATCTTTGAGATGTTTTATACATTCAAAAGAAACGCACATTTCCCAATTAATACGATTTATCAATTATGACACTGAGGAATAAGTTTATATCGGTTCAAAACTGCCGTTTAGTTCAAATAAGAATAAACATGGCAGTTTTGCACATGATCACAACAGATAAAAATATATTGAAAAATAACAGAAATTGTTCTTTGTTGCATAATCTGTTGCCAGCAACATGACCACAACCTTCATCAATAAATCAATCAATGGAATATTTTAATAAACATTACGGCAACAAATGAAGTATATTCTCAAAAAAATATGGCCAAGACGTCAGGAAGACAAAGCAATACAGGTTTATACACTTAATTCATTTCCTTATTGAGTAACATTAAACAAATTATAAATTCTGGAGAACAAACCCACAAAAACCTTATTCATTTACATGGCAGTAATAGTACGAACCAAAGAAGTGTCAGAAAGCAAGAATTTAAAATGTAGAAAAACTTCCAATTTTGTCCATGTCCCTTTTCCTTTTGATTTTCAAACAAGAATTGCAAAATTGATTGAATACAATTAAATTGAGGGAAAAAAAGAGTTCTCCAACTATCCTGAATATCATTCCTCTGGCAAACTTTTCCCTCTCTTCAAAATGTGATATTCTTCCTCACAAATCCTTACAGGCACACAAGAAAAAAATAAACCGACAGCTTCAGCCGAATGGGGTAGCAATCGGGTAAATATCTCAAACAAACAAACAAACAAACAAACAAACAAACAAGGAGATCAAACAAAACATCTGAATACATACAAGGTGTGGTGTAGATACAAAAAAAAACATTAATTCAGCTAGCTATTTGGACTACATTGTGATGAACTATTTCTTAGTCTAGCACTATGCAACTTGGTAACAAAGAATGCATTTCAAATAACTCAACAATGTAACTCTTCAGCAAATTGTGGGCAAAAGAAGTTCACATGAATAAATTAAAACTAACAAGCTGGAAATTAATTGTGGTATAAGAAAGCACATACATGTATAAGTAAAAAAAAACAAGTAGCACTAAACCAAGGGAAATATGAGAAAGAAAAAAAAGCATTTTCAGCTAAGTAGTGTGTAGCACACATAATGACGGAAATGAGTGTTTCTGCTATATGCATTAAAAGCAAGGTATATTGTACACGTATGAAAGGGAGCACATAAAATACACTGCAAGACAATATATACATTCACATAAAGTAGTTAGAGCCAGAAAATGAGATTTAAAACAAAATTTAAAACGATAACATATTTATGCAATTGTGGCAATTCTAGAGCTCCCTGTCACTAAATTTGAATGGAGATGGAAAAAATACCGCTAACACCTTTTTTCAACCAGCCCTCACAGATAACACGGAAACTAATTATTTTATTCCACATTTGTTGCAAAATAAATATGCACTTGTATCTAATATACTTTTGCATTTTTTAACTTAATGATTATTGTTTTACAGGTGGTGTTAAGCACGACTATTAAAACACGTACAATATGAAAATTATGAATGTTATTTTACTACGCCCACTTTTATTTTCAAAGAATTGTTTCTACTTTTTTCTTCTACAATGACATTTTAGTTGAATAACTCTTACTTGCGCACTGGATCAATATCAAAATGATATTCATGAAAAAGCAGATTCCACAAGGCAGTATCATATACAACATACAAACTACAATGTCACATTAAATACTACCTTTAGGCCAAGAGAGAAACACACAAATGTTCGGATCTAATGTCTTTGGTCCCATAGTCATACGGTAGTAAAGGCTCTTTCTCTAAACAATCTTATTTGACCATTAAAGCTACCACCTACAATCTACTAAAGCGAAACAAAATGTTGATGTGTTTTGGTTCCCTTTAATGCTCTTTTTGACATATTTGGCTCAGGGCTTTAAAGCGGTCAATTGACCACATCAAAAACACTTATGGAGTACAAATGGGGGAAATATCTTAAAAATGAGACAGAAGTTGCAGAATGTAGGCTCAGAATGTTAATTACATGATAAAAATATGTACTTTTATATGACCACTGCTATATGAGTGTCACCACCTCCTCCCCCCTCTAAACAAAATGGCAGGACATACCGGGTACTGCACATTACAATCACAAGAACCTATTAGTTTCAATAAAAGTCAGCCTCAAATGCCCTTTTTTTTTCTTAGTTTGGTATTTTTACCATACATAGATAAATTGTCAAATATATATATTTATTTTGTACAAATAAGTAAAATACATTGCACTTCAATATATGGATGATGTACACATGTTTATGAGTTTGTCTGATTGATAGCATTGGATCAATTAGCAGCAGAGACACATATATCAAGTTTGGCATGATATTGCAAGCGTCTTTCAGGGATTCCTCTCTCAATCAAATCTCTGCTAGGAATGATTCAAACCACTGGGGACCATCATGGAGCATAGAAACTTTCTTTCTGATTATCAAAATACCAATCAAGTTCAATAACTTCAAATCAAGATACACCAAGTGAGTCCTGCAGTGGTCAGAATGTGTCTGTCACATCAGTATACAAGACTGCAGGGGGGCGTTTCACAAAACTTGTCATCAGTGACAAATGACAGTTTTTTTTATAAGCTACTGAAATCCTTGCTTCTGATTGGTTGATCAGCAGATATGTTACTGATTTTTGTCATTTGTCATTGAAAAAAGGCTTTGTGAAACGGGTCCCAGGAGTTGAAGAAGACGGTTCCAGTCAATCGCGAGGACGACATGTGCCTCTATCCTCAGTGTCTTCTGAGAGGATAACTGGCTTCAGGATGTTGGTGAGACCGTTAAACTTCTTCCAGTTTTTCAAGTCACAAGCTCAGCGCATCTTGCACTTGATCTTAACCAGCTAGTTGTAATGAGCACTCTGCAACATTGTGCTGTAAAGAGCATGTCTCTAGGAATGGTCTATGGGAATGGTTTCCAAATATTGTCTTGGCAGCAGTTGGTTGTGAGTGACAAAGAGGTCGATTACAACTCTGACTAGCCATTATTGGCTATGGTTAGTGAAGACATGGAATCATACATGTACATAGCAACAGTTGCAGTCTCCTGACTAACTTCAATCAACTTGTTGAAATGGAGTCGCATTCAGCATCAGCTACGATGACTAACCTCTGTTGACTACGGTCAGTGTTGACATAGAGTCACAAGTAGCAATGGTCACAAACTCTAATTTCAGTCAACTATGGTCAGTGTTGAAATGAAGCCATATCATGCATCGGACATCCTCTAACTTTAGTTGACCATGGTCAGTGTTGATATGGAGTCGTGGTAGCATGAGCTGAACTCTGACTAGCTTGAGCTGACTACAGCAGTGTTGAAATGGATGGGCATGTAGCACTGGTGACATAGTCTTTTTCTGACTATGGTCAGTGTTGAAATGGAGTCACATGGTACATGTAGCATCTATTACACACTCTGACCGGCTTCGCCTGACCGTAGCGGGGCAGGGGTACAGAGTTGGCCGAACATCTAGCACAGAATATCTGAAGAAGACAGAAACAAAAGAACAAAACGAAATAATTAAACATCTCCCATAGAGTGAGAGCAACCCAAAAACCAAGGCTCTCTAGAGAGAAAATAATCAGAAAATATTTTACATGTATTTATCCATCATCGATTATTTAAAGGGATCGTTTAACAATGTTAAATCTGAGATACACGGCCATATGTGTTATCAGTGTATGTGATATGGTGTAATATTGAAGCCAAAAAAAAATTGCGCTTCAAAATGATCAAGAAGTGCCTCAAAAAAGGAAAAATCTTTGAGTGACCGGTTTTACCATACTCGTTTTCCCCAATAGACTGTAGTGTTATGAAAACCGTTTGGCAAAAGGTTTTCAAAATTTGTAATTCCAATCATAAATATCTTGATAATCAGACAGACGATCGGCTTGTAAAAGTCATGGGGTTTCTGACTGACCTAAAGGTTTATAATTATCATTGCAGCATGAGCTAAATCCAGAATTTTGTTTCAGAATCTGAGACAAAGTTACCGGATCCCTTTAAGGATGAAATATTTTTGAAAATTAAAAATCTGAAATAATTTTCATGGTAAAAAAAAAGGACAAAGCATATTCGACTTGATGCAGAGCTAGACATTTTACATATTATTAACAAAAATATAATACTTCAAAGAAATGTGGTTACAAAAGGCGAATTTGGGTGCTGGTGACAGAGGTTGTGATGATAGTAATTGGAGGTGGTGTTAGTAATAGTAGAGGCAGTGATAAAGGTGGTGGTTTTACTGGTTGTGATTATGGTGTCGGTAAAGGACACTTTTGTGATGGTAGTATATGAGGTAGTGGTGGAGGCTATGATGATTTTGGTGGTGGTGGTGGTAGTGGTGGTGGTGGTTGGTGGTAGTAGTGGTATAAGTGATAGTTGTATGGGTGATGATGGTATTAGCAGTTGTGGAGACTGAGGCGATTAATAAGGTGGCAGGGGGTTAAGATTAGGCATGCAAACACTATCCTTACCTGGCCGCAATTCCTGCAGTGATGTTTCCTACGAAGCACGGTGAAGGAGGATCGGCAGGCCAGGCACTCATCGCTGGTCTCGTCAGGCATCCATAGAGGTGGGTCTGACCAGGAAAGTAAAGAACCCTAATAGTAAGATACATCTAGACCAGACCCAGGACTGGTCAACTGACATCTGGACTTACACTTTAGAAGTGCAGGCATCAAATAATCCTAAGGCCTCGATGCATTTTTTGTTGTGACCATAGCTGCGATACCCATCTCAAAATGACAAAGCTGATGCCCAATTACAGTAAATATGACACAATGATCTGGCACATGCATAATTACAAATGATATGAATTACTTAGCGGTATTTATAGTATCGCATTATATATTTATGGTCATTATAAAATTGAAATGTTTACATGAATGAATGAATGATTTTGCAGATGGTTAACGAAATGTAAAATTGATTCGAACATGCAAATTTAAGTCCTCAGGGAAGCATCATCTCTCAACTCACCATCATAATTAGACCTCCTACTCCTGTGTGAAGAGTTACTCCTATGCCTGTGCCTCTCGCGTCCTTCCGATCCTGCACCCTGTCTGCTGCCCTCTGCTGCCCTGCCTGATCGATGGCTTCCGCTGCTACTCCCACCTCTGTCCGGCCTCACAGATGCCACTGAGTTGCTTGCTGTGGAAGGGGGAGCAGCGCACTGTTCAGGGTCAGGGTTTGACGTCGAGGTCGACGGGGTCGGAGATGTGAAGACAGAATCGTCTGCAGCCATGGGGTTGCAGGAGGTCACCTCGAAGACTGTCTTGAGGATGCTGCGTAGATCACTGGCAAAGTTGGTCTGCAGCTGATCAGCAACACCTGTGGGACAAAGAGGACACTTGACTTTAGGAATCTTATCTTCTGTAGGGTGAACCAGGGATCCTGTGCTTTATTTATAAATCCTACCCCAAAACATGCCAAAATTAGTTAAATTCAAGAAAAAATCTGATAAATTGCTGCCTGGCTCTTAGATATATTTTAAAAGCTTTGTACAGTACACTATAAAGTGAATAGTGATATTCTGATACATTCTATTTCTCAATCAGAGGCAATCCAGTGAATAACATGCAAGTATGATACACAAGAAATAGAGAATGGCCGATATAATAAGGCCCATTGTGCTTAATCTGTGAATTCTATATTAGATTGAAAATATAACTTAAACTTTGGAGCTACTGCTTGTGGGTTATATCCTAAGTCTTTGGTTTCATGATTGAACATTTCTTACCTGCAATGCAGACAAAGAGTCTATGGACAAGATCACTTGAACTCCTGAACTGTGACCTGACCTTTTGCCTGGCAGCCAGCTCTGCGGCTTGAATAGCCATTTTGATCTCCTGCTCGTCATTGTTCTCAGATATCAGCGAGTTTGTGTCACTACTGTTCAATGAAAGGAACACAAAAGGGACAAGTTATACAGACAGTTAGATATGAATTCATGTAATATGTGTATGATGGCAGTTCATTTCAGCTCCTCCCGTTATACTTCACCCTTTTGCGACAATCATTCACATCATTCCGCAAGCAAAACCTTGAAGATACTACAGGTGTACTTCTTTCATTATTTTTGGTGGGTGGTGTATGACAAAAATCAATGAAAACAGTTATGGACAGCATATAACTTGGGGTGAAAAAATTAATAAAATATTGTTCTACAGCATCAACAAGGGAAACATTTCTGATTAGGAGCACTATCTGAATTTCTTGAGGACCTAACTCCTTACAGTAAGGAATGGAGTGAATCCTTTCAGATAGCTGGATATGATCTCTTAGGGTAATCGTCAGAATCAAAATATGTTCAAGTAAATGCCAATTGTGATAACCATGGAAATAAAAGATGTTGGAATTTGGAATGAGTGTTTAATGATACCATGTACTGGGGGGGGGGGGGGGGGGGGGGTGTTTCACAAAGACTAAGATTGAATTTAAGTTGGACTTAACTATGGCAGGCCATTCATGCCACTGGTTGCTGTCGGCAATGGTATCTCAATTATGATCTTTAGATGATATTTTTTCCTTCATTAATGAATTTTCAAAAAAATGTCAATTCTGTAGATTTGTGACCATGATTTGTACGTCTCTTGAGAGACCAATGCCAGTAAATGGTGAGAGCAAACAATGTTTAAACTGCCTGTCATATTTAAGTCAAACTTATGGTCGATCTTAGTATTTGTGAAACACCCCCCTGGTAAAGGAAGACCCTGTTTTCTCACCTGTCATCTGATTCCCATTTGTAATCTGTATCCCTGTCTCCGTCATCGAACCCATGTCCAGAGGAACAACAAGATGAACAGCATGATGAGGAGGAGGAAGGTGAAGAGGACAGATCACTGGATTCCTCTCCATCGGATCCAGACATCACCTGAGGGCGGACTATCCCCCTGCTGCCCGTCACACGGTTCAGGGCACTGGGCAGGGTATCTCCTGAATGAGAGTGGGGCGTCTGGGGATGCGACCCTCCAAAGAGTGGCAGTCTGAAGGACGGCTCACTACGAGAGGGTCTGACTGTGACGTGCGTCTGGATGCTAGGGTCACCGGTGGTCTGTGCCGAGGGGTCCACAGATATGCTCGAGTCGCTGTGACGACTCATTACTGCAGGCATTTGGGGTGTCGGTACCACTGGCTCACCAGGTATTCTTTGGGTGGAGTTGCCAACAGTGCCTGTGGTGTTGAGTTCAGTGCTGGGTTTACCCTTTCCAAACATGGGGAAGCTGGTGTTGAAGTCCATTGCTATCCTGGAAGAATTGCTTTGATGGGCACTTTTAAGGGGGTTGTTCTCTTTGGAGGTGAGAACGATGAGTTCGCTGTGCTGCATCTCGACGATGACCATGTTATTCTCATTGCTCTCACTGAGTTCTTCTTTGGAATTGGCAATTGATCCATGACTGGGGCTAGCTGAAGGTGAAGCAATGTCACTCAAGGGGTATGATGTCTGAAGCTCTTGAAGGTACAACTCCATTAAATCTCCGTTGGGTGCTGAGCCCAGTCCACTATCATTTCGCTTCAACACTCTCGGGTTGTTCTCAGAAAATCCTTCTTCCCTACTAGGAGAGAAAGAGGAATTGTCTGATGCGGCTCTTTCACGGGAAGAAATTCCACAATTTCTCGAAGTTCTTTTGGTCAGTCTTGGAGACGAGTCAACGCTACGGGATGCCAGACAGCCATCATGGAACTGCCCACTGTCCTCTAACCCAGCATCACTCGGCTGACTTGAATTCCTTCTCCGCTTGATGCACTTGCAAGTCTCGACACCAGCGAAACCATCCAAAGAATCGGGGCTCATCTTAGGTGACATTACTCCCAGTGAATTTCGCGAACACTTTCTGATGCGGACAGCCCGGAACTCTCCCGAGCTCTCCGTATTCACTGCACCTGGAATGTCTATGGCGTCATCGACAGAACACCGATGGCTGGAATCGCTGGCTTTTCTTCGCACGCTCATCATTCTACTGTCCTCTGGTGTAAGAGAAAGCATGCTACTACACATGGTATCACAGTCCGTCACACAGCTACTACAAGGTGATAGTCTACAAGCAGCCTCGTCATGGTAATGACCATCTCTACTCTGCGAGTGTCGGTCACGGAATGAAAGCTGGTCCAGTTCTCGCTCTATGTCTTCCCATGATTCCTTGGAACTACACAGCGCCCTCTCCAGGAGGTGGAGCTCCTCCTCTGAGAGTGTCTGCAGCAGCTCACTGTATGCCACAATCAAAAAGAAAAGTAGCTCTTTAATCAGACAAACAATTTGAAATTAGGTCAAACATCACATCAAAAGGTTATTTTTCCCCTTCTAACCAAGCATTCTATTTTATCATTCATATGTCCATTGGGTATAATCTTAATGTTCAAATAATATGCATCTTCCACAAATTAATGTTGAGCTTAGTGTCCAAATCTTTCAAGCAACCCAGAAAACGGCTTTACCTATGATGCTCCATTAGCCTTCAGACTGGGGACATATTTTTTCCTTTAGTTATCTTACGCCATGCTCTTGGAAGCATAACATGTTCCTTCAATAGAAAGCCTCCTGGTTCACCTGTGTGTTCATACTCACATGACAGCGTCCTTCTTACAGGCTACCCCAGTGCTCTCACTGTGCACGTGTGTGAATAAAGTCAAACAATGACGAATGTGAACATACCTGATTTTGATGAGGAGATTCTGGAAGGGTCTAAATAGTTCTGAGATCTGTGAGGCGGGCTTGGCCATGTTGAGGGGACCATCAGAAAATGTCACCAACCCACTGGGGCAAAAAACAAAAACATTACATTACAATCTTTAATCAAACAAGTTTCATTAAAATTTCTCAACACTTTCAAAAGAGTACTTTTTAAAACAAACTACTCACTGAACAAGGGAATTCATCCAATTCTTTGAGGTAATATTTGTGTTTTGTGATTTCATTTATATTAATTTTGTATTTTTTTCATCCTATGGGGAGAATGGATGAGATCTGCCTTCTACTCAAATATACATCAATTTGGAAAAATCCATTATTGTAAGGCAACAAGAATGTATTCAAATTGGGCTCTTTTGGCTCTTGCATTTAACATATTGATACCATTGTAAAAATTAAAAAATATGTATATCAAAACACAAAAGGGCAGTGCATTTCCACTTATATCTCATATAAACTTTTAACATATCTTTAATTTAATAAAACTGTTTACATTTCATGAATATAATTATAAAACACTGTATCTTTGGTGATGTTTCATCAGATTAGTTTCTTGGGGGCATCCTTGTTTGTGAATGAAAGTGTTTATAAGGTAAGATGTTTACCTGACGATGGCGAGCCTTGGTATCGTGAACATCAATCCAGGATCGTAATCATCAATCTGATCTTGGGTAAATAAATTCCTAGTCATAGCTCTGGAGAGACAGGGGAAAGAGAGAGAGAGAGAGAGAGAGAGAGAAAAGAGAGAGAGAGAGAGAGAGAGAGGGAGAGAGAAAAGAGAGAGAGAGAGAGGGGGGGGGAAGGAACATACAGAGAGAAAGTCAGGGTCGAGGAAAGAGAGGGAGAGAGAGAGAGATAGAGAGAGGGAGAGAGAGAGAGATAGAGAGAGGGAGACAGACAGACAGATAGAGATACAGAAAGTGAGTAAAAGACAAGAAGGTAAATAGAGAGAGAGAGAGAGAGAGAGAATTTGATTAAATTCACAAAGCAATAACACAAACATATTGTGAAAATGACATATCTTGAAATACCAGATACTTTCAACAGGCCACTATAAAGCTTGTCTACATTCAATTCAATTTTACATGTACATGTACCGGTAGGTTGAGCTGAAAATATAAAGGTTAATGAATTCTAGCGACATTATCCATCCTTAAGTGCTTTTATTACTGAACATGAATAAACTTATTGACTGTAATAATATACACGGCTAAGATTATAATATAAGCAGTGCTTTTATTGCGCTACAGATTGATCTACAGACAGAACAGGGACCGCATCAGTGATTTAGAGCATTACGAGGGAACAGATGCATGCATGCATGGATGAAGGCACTGCTGGCTCGTACACTTGCTCGGTCTGTCACGCTCAAATTACCTCCATCTCAAAAAGAATCAGTCGGCTAATGTCTGGCTATGGCACATGAAACCACATAATTTCCACGAACTTCATGTAATTACTTCATGCATTTTATGAAGCATATCTTTCTAGGATGTACATCAGTGTCTTGTGCATTGCAGCAGCAGGACACATTAGTGTATCATATATTCATATTCTTTCATAATTAAACTACAGAATTGTAACAATTTTTAAGACAAAATTCTCTGAAATTTATTCCTATTAGCAAAAAGATGATAATAATGAAGCAGTATTTTTTTGCAACTTAGGTTATGACAGGAATCTATTAAAAGACACCCCCCTAAAAAAAAAAAATTAAATTTAAAAAAAATGCTGAATTTCTTGCGGATTGACTACAGTGTAGTAGATTGCGATTAAGACCAATTCATGAACACTGCCACCCCTTCTTGACCCCTATAATAACACTTACACCTTTGACATATGATATTTCTTTTCCAATGATGCGAATATCAAGTAGCAATGATGATTTAATTCCAATGTGAAATAAACGATTTTCTAACAAATGATCTTCTTCCATCATTAAAGAATATATGCAGAGCTGCCAACCTTGTGTGACCAAAAAAAGGAATCATGATGACAAAAAAAAGGAATTTCAAGCCAAAAAAAGGAATTCATAAAAACGAAACTTACAACCACGCGTGACACACTTCCAATGCAGAAATGTTCATTCATCATGCTGTTTTTTCCATACAAGCAGGTAATTTTTTTGGTGGTTATTTTGGTATTATCGGCATTTCATTTTTGTTGAGAATATTTTTATCTTCAAGTATGTTTTAAAATTAGTTTTCTATTAAATTTGTGATCAAATCACCATTTTAGGGCAGTTGTTTGACGTGCGGTATGTAAAAAAATTATTTAAAAAAATATTAAAAAAATAAAAAAAATAAATAAAAAATAAAAAACGTATTTTATGAAGAAAAAACGTAATACCGTAATTTGGAGGAAAAAACAGAGTAATTCCGGTAAAAACGGAATGGTTGGCAGCTCTGTATATGCCATCTACATGTACATGCAGCTGTAGGTATCTCATGAATTTCTCATATTTTGATAAACCAAAGAAAACCTTAAAATTAACTACTTAATTTGTGATTTTCAGAGGATTTTCTTGTAGATTGTAATCTAAGCCAACCAATGAGAAAAAGAGAAATACCACCACCTCTCCTCAACCTCCACATAATTCCTCCTATTGTACCCTCAACGTTTTCTGATCATATTTCATAAAAATCAAGCCCTTCAAGAAAAATGTGCATAATGGAAACTTTTCTAAAGCTGTTGAATTCATGGAATCATAAATGTGAAGGCTTGCATGATGGGAAACAATCATCATGAAAAGAAAAAAAACTCTATAAGCTTTTCGTGAAGTCAAATTGTATTTTGCTCCCATGGGGCACGATCAGTCCGTGAAAATTCTACAAATACATTGACAAAGATTGCATTGAAAACTGAAATGTTTAAATCATTCAAACATAATTCTAAATTCTTTGTAACAAGTGAGGTATTACTGTATACACTAGTCTCATACATGTATATCTGCATTCAGGATGGCTTACACGCTCTGTTATACAACGAATACCCAGTACAGTTTTAGTGAGAATTAGCAATATTTTGTAGAGCACTATAGTAGAAGCACATGTCTGTGACCATCAAACAGAAAAGTAACGAGCACACATATGGTGAATTTTGAAGAGTAGTTCATTGTACAATCTCCTCTAATCATAGTAAGCACTTCCTTTCAATAACAAAGTCGGGACAAAGTTAGCTCCATCAAGTGATGTCATATTTATCAGAAAAATATATATTCGATTGTCTGACTGAAGGCTCCAGATCGAGTTACTGCACCCACCGGCCTGTTTTCATTAGCCCAAGTTTGTACCAAAAAAAAGGCATGGGGGGTGTTTCACAAAGTTCCTAAGTTGGACTTGACAATTGTGGAAAGTCTTTAGCATCTTTGAAAATATTTTGTAAGTTATTTTGAAAGGCATAACAAATGTTGATTCAAATAATTCATATTTTCTATTATCAAGAAGATTTCATGTTCTTGATGTGGAATTTATGAAAAGTCTCAAATACTTGAATTTTTTTTATTTTGAATACCGGTATATTTTTTTTAAAGGCTACAAATGGCTCTCCATAATTTTTAAGCCCAACTTAGAGTTAAGTTTGAATTAAAGATCTTTGTGAAACACCCCCTGCAGATTTGGATTTGGGGCACTAATATTCCAATAACAACTAGCTCAAGTTCCTTCGCTGTGAAGACTCAAATCGCACAATATTTAACAACTGCACTTGGGATATGTGATTGTACATGTAGCTCAAGCTAAAGTTGTTTAATAGCCCACACAAACTCATGCTACTTCATAAATCTATTTGACCAGGTAGTAAGTCAGCCAAATCTCCAGTATATATGCATTTCGACTGCACTCATACATGTGGTAGGCCTGTCCTCATCAGCTCTAGTTTGCCAAATAACCCGCTATTTTCAGACTCTGGATATTATCCCAAAGCTCGGACAGGCCAAATAGGCCGTTATTTCCCAAATAGCGGGATATTTGGAAACAAGACTAAGATTTCTCTGGATATTTTCTCGACCAAATATCCTGCTAATTGCAACTGCGGGCTGATGAAGATGTAAATTAGCTGGATAATTTGCGATCGGAATAGATAAAATAGCGGGTTATTTCGCAAACTCGAGCTGATGATGACAGGCTTACTGTAGATCAAGCTGATTAATTCCTCATGCAAGAGGGGATTTCTCCACTTGGACTAATGGAAATGGGGAACTTTAAAATCTTCATTTTATCAAGAATCACTGATCAGTCCAATATCTGGACGTCACGCTTGTTCAGGCTAATGGAGATTCACACCTGATGTGTTATTTTTCACTGGATTCTCTCCTAAGTACTTTATCAGATCAAACGGCATTGATACATGCATATTAAGGGTTTGTGGTTTTTAGGTCTTTGTGAATTTGTCGTAAACACTATTGATCAGGTAAACTATTGCATGTTGCTTCGACCGCAGACTCAACTAGAGGTATAGCACTTTTGGCCTCATTTTATTATCGTTTCATTTAAATGATATCAAAATAGCTGTTACAGTACATGTACACCGTCACCAACCAAAGGAAAAACTACTCATTAATGACAGCAAGACACAAATGTATAATTAGTCCAAATTATTGTGCAAATGTATATATTTTCACAAAATATGGAACATCACTTTGGTAAGATAAATGTAACTTGCAGAAATATATGCTCTTCCAATTTCCTCCTTTTGTTTAAGTTTATAATGTATGTCTGCTTTTATTTCCCATTTTCCTGTAAAACTTTGTGTTTTTTTAATTACGAAAACATTGCAGCTCTCTTTCAGACAGATAAATGGTTTGACACAGAAATGTAGATCCAAAGAATACAACAGTGAGTAATTAAATATCAGCACTCGTAAATGACGAAACATATTTAACCAAATACAGATTTGAAGGGAGAAAACGTCCCACTCAGATTTTTACGCAAATCCTTCCAATAACAGAGGTGTTGTGTGACTTGATTTGCTCCCCCTTAAAAAAAACAATAACAAGCAAACAAATAAACATAAACGCAATCAACTTCTAGGTTACGCCAGCTTGTAGGAAAAAAAAGGAATGTTTTCCATGGCTTGTACTGTAGTTAACTTTAAATTTGTATTGTTTTGGTCCTGTGTCAACTAATAGTGAATCGTGGTTTACAACTTTGAGATTTTGCAAACTTAAAGTTTTAAACTATGACGATGTTGTGTGAACACAGCTAGTGACAAGCCTTGACGACCATATTGTCAGGTGACAGTGGAAGGATGTCCAACAACTTTCAAAGCTGAGATGAGGAGGATAAGGTCATTCCTTCATTAGTAGATTATCAGCCAGCCAGACAGACAAGCATGCTTAACCAATGCACTTGACTTGCTCTGAGTCTGAGTCATATGGCAGGGCCACTGGCTATGCTTCATTTCAATTTCCACATCATGACAAAATTATGAATTATCCTGGGGAAACTAATGTACATTGATCATAGTCAATGGATGCCTAATACAACGTAAAGACACAAACACAATTATGTATGTGTGGTGTGGGACCAGATATTTAAACCCAAAGCTGTTTACAATTTATTTTTGTTTTCCTTGTGTATTTAAGATTCTAATTTGCTTTCCCACTTTCAACAAAAGTCTTAAAGATATGGGAACCAAGTGTACACAGGTATTAATTTATATCACAATGTGCTGATATAAAAAAAAGCCTAGTTCACTCAAATAAAAATTCATACCATCTATACAGTATCAAACTTGCTGAATAAGCTATCTTTTAATGTTTATCATTATGACTTTGATTTACTACAGTACAGTACCCTAGATATAGGAGGCAGAACTTGTTGACTTCTTGTTCTGGTGACCTCCGACCTAAAAGGTCAACACTTGAGAACCCTTCATGATATGAAGCAACAGGTGCGATCTTGATGTGTTGGAATTCTAACTGTATGCCTAGAGGTATGTGCAAAAAACGACCATGGAGATTTGCTCCAGATTGCTTGACCTCTATATTTCATCAAAACTACAGGGTTACTGATAAGGGTAAAAATTGCAAGTGGCTTTCAGGTTTAGGTTTAGGTTTAGGTTTAGGTTTAGAGTTAGATTTATAGGGTTAGGAACAGTGTTTGGTCCAGGGTTAAAGTAAGGATCTGGTTAGTCTAGGTAATTTACCAAGGATCTGGAACCAAGAACTCATGTTATTGGTTCCAGATCTCATTAGCAAGATATTACCGGTAATCTACATTTGCCACTCTTTACCCGGGAGAAAAATTCTTACAGATTGTGGAAAGCTACATGTAGTTCATACATGTACATGTATTTGCCAATTTGCCATTGCCCAGCATGCTTGCATGTGAACAGAGCTCACCTGGTACTAAGTAAGAATACTACTCACGGAATGGAGATGGTGCACAAATTGTGTGCAGATATGACAGGCAGTTTCCAAGGTCTATTAACATTTCCACACTTTGATCAAATTTAATTGGTTATGCACTGTCTGTGAATCCATACTATCATAATTACTGTGCATAATGTCTTGTAAGAATTGTTGGAAAGATAGGACATTATGAATTTCTCACCATGTATAGTAACAAATGTTGGGAAACTGATTCTCTTATCTTCTTCAATAATGTTCTGATAATGTTGATAAGTAGGCCTATCAAGTTCCAAACACATCTATTTTCAGTAACATTGAACGTTTATCTAGTAATATTTTGGCAGAATGCCTAGCGACAGATCCATCGCCCAGCTATCATAACTTCCATCTCCGGGGTGTCTTACGAGAGAACTTTTCCAGCCAGTTAGGGGTCAGTTACCTGCAGTCTATTTTGGGATGAAAGGAACTGAGGGCAAGGTTATCCATACCAGGTAGGCCCAGGAGCATCAAATCTGTCCTAAAGCTTAATGGTATTAAATCTCTGTGTTATGGTATTAAACAGAGCTGAACTTTATAATCATATTCTGGATATTAAACATGTACATGGATCCCCCAGTCACTGGATTCATAACCTGCCCATACACACACTGTGTGCACATTCTCCACTCCTTGGGGAGCTTTACATGCGTGCTCAACACTGATTAAACCACAATCATGTTCGCATTCTACAGGGAGCCCATTTGAGACCTGGCTGGAGAGAGGCTGTGTAGATCAGCCTTGTGCCTTGCTGGGGATTGAACTCACAACCTTTGTACCGGTATCCCAAGTCATGTGTTTCAACCACAGGGTCTTGACTATGACTAAGGATGGACTTCTACAAACAGAAGAGAATTTCAAGGGATACTGGCAAAAATTCATTCTGAATTACCTTGTATCAAGCAGTTTTTTAGCCTTATCAGGGCAACAAAAATGTAAACAAAGATGCAATAACTTTTAATGAAGCATATATGCACTGAAATTCACTAATAATAATACGGGACTAAAAGCATTCTTCTAACTGCACATCTCTTTTGCATTGATTACTTCTATACTTTATTCTTCATTTATACATACATGTACAGTGGTACCTGTATATTTCAGTGTCAAATTGTGGCTTTCTGTGAGGGTTTTTAAATATTTCATCACTAAAAAGACTCTTTTACCGCTAATGAGGACACTAGGAAATGACTACTCGACTATCTTCCTAACCGTGGGTTAGCTGACCCTGCTATGGCTCCAGGGTGGTTGAAAACATAAATTAATTGGGTTCCCTCATGGTCTGTGGCCCTCATTATCACATGGCTAGAGGTACATGTAGGTCATGTGATCTGTCACATGGCTGTCTCTTATCACAGTTATAGATTTCCTTATTTTTTATACTTACAGAATAATCCACAATAAAATGGAAAAAAGTTGAAGAGACAGAAATGTGTAAAACACTTTTTGGAAACCATTTGCAATAGTCGAAATTTCCTGAATTTGTTAATATTCATAATATCCAGCTTTGCCTTGATTTTCTGCACAAGATGCCATTTTCTTTCATACATGTTGTTCCGTCATGTGTAACTACAAATTGTATTTTCTTTTCATGGAACCATTATCTATGAGATGCCATACGGTCTCCACTTTCAACTTTCATGGTGGCTGTCCAGACAAACCCACTAGGGTTTTTATACAGCAACCAAATTCCTATTTTTTTTACTGTAAATATTTCACTATTTTTAAAACTTCAACCGAAATACAAGTATTATGTAGTCATGTAAGTAGTACTTCTATTATATTTACTGCATGTTGAAGTTACTGTTTTTATTATGGAAGTATAGAATTGAATAAATGCTGAATAGAATTGAATAAATGCTGAATTGAATTGAAGTCAACTGTAGTCAATGAAAAATGTGTGCCATACCAACATGGCATTAGTTGACCTCAGGTAGAAGTTTCTTTAAATACCTCATCAACAACTTGAATTCGTAAGATGTTTCATATTTTTCCAATCCTAAATTTATCAAAGGAAGTTCGCGATGGCTCATTTCCTTCTTACGTTGCCTGACAAATAAACCGCATCGAAAATCAACTATCGATTCCTAGAAAAACCTATATCTTTAGCTTGCTCATCGATTGACCGAGAGTTAAATGAACCACAGGCCTCTGGTTGTTTTTTTCATTTTGTATGCAACTGATTTTATGAAAGCCTTGATTTTCGTTGTTTACAGATGAAAATAAAGAGGTGAAAACACTTCCAACAGTTCATTTTTGATACTTTCCACATGGTCTACTGCGATAAACTCTTTTATTTAAAGATACCTCTCTATTTTATGGAACTCATCAACCTGATCGATTTGTTGCGTCATTTTATTGTCAAGTTCTTGAACTTTGGAAAGGGATTGGGAAACATCTTGTGGTATTCCAGAATCCTGATTGGCCTCATCCCACTACAACAGTCATTAGTGACTAGATCCGATTTAAACCACCTTGCTACGTGTCGTTTGACACAGCTTTCTACGAGCCAAATGTCACAAATCATATACAATACAGTTTTCAATGGGTTGTGTCAATACATTGAGCTTCAATAGTCAGTATTACAGATAAAGCTTTAAACTTTTCAAATAGTCCTCAACAAATATTCCATTTTTTCGAAGCTTAAGAAAGGAGTTTATGACAAAAAACTTATGAATGATACATGAAGGTGGAAAATCAATACTTCAGGACTGATCAAATATTCATTGTCAGCATGCAAATATAAATGTCAAGGGGACAGCTATAATGTCAAAGTACTCATTTTCTTCTTCAAAATGTTGAAATGACAGTCAAGGGTATAACAAAAAATTAAAGATGGGTTGTATTTACCACATTTAAGTAAAACTGAGAAAAGGTGTTCCTATAAAATTTTGCAAAATGTTTGGGTTGCAACCTTCCCGCATTTCGTCCTCTATCATTAACATTTAATATTTATTAGATTTTGTACACATATACTGTAGATTAAAAAACTTTCCCCATTCCTTTCACCATCCACAAGACCAATCACAAAATTAATTATAATTCATAAATGCACCCACTTCCATATTTTAATATCACCTAATTTTTATTGTTTCATCAAAGCGTATCATGTCACTGTGTGTTTCAACTAAATAAACTTCTGACTATCATGTCAAGCAATCTGAGACAGTGCTTTTACACACTTGGCTGTGTTTCAGCAACTACCACAATTATATCTTGTCACTATCAATCTTACTGATAATTGATTAAATTAAAAGGATGGGCGGAAACAGTCACTGTAACTGATGCATCTATCATATCTTTATCAATATCTGATTAAAAACACAGCAGGTGCTGTGCGACGTCCTCCCTCAAATACATATTATGGTAGACTTTTTTGGCTTAAAAGTTTGAAGAAACAAAACAAGTATCATATCATGATATATGCTTTTAAAAAATGGAGAATTTTCTTAATAAATTTTCAATATTTTTCTTCATCTTGTTATCCATAACATTTTGGACTGATTAATAGGAGTTGTAGCCAATTTCTTTTTCAAATGATACCCATACTACCAAAGAAACATGATCAAAAAGTACAAACATTGAATATGTATCGCTGCCAATTCCTTATCAGTGAGAGAGAGAGAGAGAAAAAAATCTTGGCAGAAAAAGAAAGAAACACAACTCATGACCAGATTCTCACGTTCTGTCTAGCTCTCACGACGGCGAGCACGCAGACGAAGCATGAAGGCTGTTTACTCTCTCGTTACGACATCACAGTTACTGATTAAGGTTCATACATTTATGGGTTTGCAGGGAGTAGTATTGTGGGAAAGGAAAGGATGTGTGGGTTTGGTGAGAAACGTGGCAGATTGGATTTGGATTTCGCAAGATAGTTTCTAATTCAATTGCACCCTTCTACTCCTCAATGGTAACTCGAGATATCGAAAGTTGCAGACACGCAAAGCAACCTTACTGTGCCTCAAACTTGAAATATGAATCATGAATCTCAATAACTACAAACTACCTTATGAGAAGGAAGACAAACCTAACAATAAAGACAATGAAAACAGCAATAATGACATTCGGCCATATTAGACAGGTTTAGCAACACGATTTTTCTCTTGGGGAGATTCATGAAAATGTTTAAGAGAGGCAGCCATTATAAATATGTTGTCATTATCCCTGATGTGACTGTAAACCTGTCTATATAAGCCACCTGTTAAAAGCAGTCAGACTCAGAGTAGTCATCAATGACAGATGGCCTTACTACACAGGTTCAGCAACACAACATCTTCTTTAAGGGACAGTCATGAACAGTCTACAGATATGGCCACTATACAGAGGTTACTGTACCATTACCTCAGGTCTGACTGTACTGTGTATACAGTACATGCTTATTGCATAACCATCCTCTGCTTCATCACAATGTTTGATACACTATTTTAATAATCTTTACATAAAATGAATCTTGATGTTTACCTGTTGATCGTTTCGCAGAACAGAACAATGACGTCTTGCATGGTGTCGTATTCCTGCGAAGACTTCACAGGCACCATGGCACTCACGTAGCTCAGCTCAAACTCAGCAAAGACATGGTCAAACTTCTTCAAAGCCTCTTTCACCTTAAGGACAAAAAGAAACCAATGAAATGACAGTGTCAGTATCGAAAGAGATATTTCTCTTGATGAGGTTGTACTTAAAGACGTATAGTAGTGGGCTCTCATGGGCAATTCGACACCATTCGGGTGTTTACCCAATAACAGATATTGTAAATCACAAGGATTAGCCTTCAGTTGTATGACCAACAGGCCTTATGTAATGCTCTGCATTCTCCACCAATTGCCCCATATGGAAAAGTCATTATCTTACCTTTCCCTCACCCAAAGACTCTCCGAGAGACTACAGGGTATTCATTGATGGGACTACGGGTGGCTGCGTGAAGACTTGTACACCCATTGATGGTATTTCCATCAAGTAGGGTGACAGCGAACCATGACCTACTGCACATGGAAAGTGACTACCATCTCCCTTTAAAAGGATTTTGGCAGCTTATTCCTGTCTGTTAATAAAGTTCATTTGCAATGTTTGTCAAACTCTCATGGCTTATATTCCTCAAGGCAATCTGCCATGATGTAATTACACTAGACCTTTCTCTTATCAATGTGTTTGAAGATGGGAGTTCATACATGTAGTTGCTACAGACATCACATACATGTAGTGAGTGATAATCACTTCTATCATCATCATTGTTAATACTAGTTATAGTTATCATCAAAATCTCATCTACTTTGCACTCTTGCATGAACATCAATATACCTTAAAGTTCCATAGAAACACATTGTTTTCAATGTCCCAAAAGACAAACGCACCCATGATGTTATCATACTTTTGTAGGGCTAAATAACAAGTTTAAGTGTACAGCAGCTTGTGCAATCCAATTAGTAACAGGAAGACTCATTTGTGATGTTCACATGCAGATGTGTTACTATTCAAATCTTACTTTTTGTGGGTAAGAGTTGAGGTTCTTGTAGCTCTGGTCTCTGAGCACCGCCCGCAAGCAGTCCAGACTCCTGGTCAAGCAACGGGCCAGGGGCCGTAGAGCTGCACTCTCAATCTCTCTGTTCATGATGGTAGATCCTGCAGCCAAGCACTGTCAATACAAAGAGAAGTTTGTGCATTAGGATTGGGTTCAAGACCTCTTTCAGACTTAAATATTATGTGCGTTCTCAGCCGGACCACACAATGACTAGTGTGATATAAAGTAAGTGTAAAAACAAATTTTTTAATTTAATCTCATGGATGAGATGGTATTTAAATCTACCTTTTAAAAATTTATTTTTGGAATAAGTCATCTCTGTATCTTGCAAGACTTTGGGACCCAATACGGGTAATCCTAAGAAATATTCACAACACTCAAAATGAGATTTCCATCCAAATTAAAGATTCTTTAACAGTCCAACCAGCACAAAGACTGTTAAAGAAACACAAGAAAAATGGTTTTGATAGCTGCTGGTCTTTGAATACAGGTTGCTCTCAATTCCAATGGAAAACTGTGCTCTTCCAAGAAAACAGGTTTTTATACACAGGTAATCACAAAAGCAAGATAACAGGAATGAATGTATTTTTTACAAGGATTGTGGGATAACAGGGTTTATTTTGAGACTAAAGAGGGGTACATACTTCTGCACCAAACCAAAGCTGGCCTGCCAGACTGTCCTGAAGCACATCATCAGGAAACTTAGCCCTGAAGTCACGGCTAGCTCTGCTCCCAGAGACAGCCTCAGTCATCAACTGTTCAATGATACCTGTTCATATATGAAGAAGATAAAAGGACAACACGGTTAGTGGAATTCATTTGTGGTACAATCACTGAAGCAGTATTATCCCACTATTCAGTTTAAGTCAAGGATGAGTCCTGGGATAGCTTAGAAACGAATTGTGAGCTTTTCCAGTTTTTTTCTCAGTTTTTCTGTGTGTGTGGAAGAATGTCACACAGAGGAAATGACCCATGAAAAGTACTGCTCTTAAAGTGTTCTCATATCATAAAAATGACAGGAAATTTGCTTTAAGTGTTATACATTGCATTATATTATATTATATATTAGGACAAAACTTTCATGCCACTTGATTGTACAGTTGATATATATTTCTGTATAAAGTGCATGTTACTATCAACAAGACTGTGCCAATTTCTTATCATTTCGATGATTCTTCAGCCTCCGGTATACATCTAATCTTATGTGCTATTCATGTATAATCAATCTTTGCCAATCTCTTCCAGATGCTTCCTTTCAAAATGATATCACATGACTAGAACTCTATTTTATCTCTTATCCACAACAAAATACATTCATTATCAAAACCATTCCAAAGATACAAAGTTTTGATATCAACCAAATGAACATGTTGAAGATATAAGAAGAAGTTTAGTCAATTCCAAAAAGCTTTTGCTTAAAGGAAAAGGAGGCCTAGCTAGGTTTGATGTAAATTTGTCATGCCTTTGTTTATGGCATACGCTAATAATTCTGTTTGTTCTCTAAAAGCATCACTGAAACTTATCAAACATACAGTCATTTCCTCACATCTGCATGTCTACATGTACAGTGAAGGGAATATTAGAATATTATCTGTGACATGCTCTTTATTTGGAGAGACAGATCTCTTTATTTTTACAACTGAAAGTGAAGGTCCATAAATAAACTACCGGTATCCATGTAAATCTGTAAAACTATAGAAAGTGATTGTAATCTGAAACCTCCATATTTTACTATGGCCACTCTGACAAGAAAAGATTGGAAGGAATTAATGGCACTTATATTTTCTTCCTGATACAGTCTTAGAATAGAAGTTTTTATTTTCTGATATTTTCCTCCTTTGCTTTTTTGAGCAGTTTCAATCCTTTATCTGCACTTAAATATTGGCTTGCAGGGATATAGCAGTCTGAACTAGATTCTGCCTCAACTTTGGAGGGGGAAAAAATAGCCCAAAAGATTGAGACTATCTATAGATTGCGCAATTACCTGTGTTTTTCAGAGAAAATTCTTTCATCAGATGAAACACTGATAAAGCACTATGCAATGTTATCTCCCTTATTTTCATATCATTTCTACTGATGTCATCATCACAAACACTGACAAAATTTTCTTTCCTCTGACGCACGCTAGCATGATAACGATCAAATTGTTATTAGCACATGCATGTGTGTATCACTAATCTTGGCTTTCTTCCATATCGCTCGGTCAGGTCTTAAACATTTACAAAATATTAGATAAACTTCAAATGTTCACATGGATATGAAGAAGGAGAAAGAGAGGAGGAATGTTGTACTAAAAAAACACCTACATGTACAATGTAGTAAGGTTGTGTACTGGTCTTTCTTTACATGTACTATCTGTTTTATTTCTCTTTATAACACACAGCACACCTTTCAAAATATATCTTGATCTTACGCAATTCAAATGTTAGTCCGACATATTCACAGGGATTTGAAATGGAAATTCGTTAAGTAAGAACTTCCAAATTGAAACTTAATCTTAGAAAAAACAGGTCACTACCGCTCATCTTGGAGCTGAACCCTGGGCACAAGGCCCTCAAGTATCTACCGGTAGTCTGTACCCTGAGAAGGCTATTAGAGATCCGCGCGTCTGTTACCGGTGATAAGCAGCAGCGATGGACTCTTGATGATATCTCTGGATATCCAGAGGATATTAAGAGGAGGACCCCGTCCTTCCTGCACACCATGCAGACAGGCACACTCTTCCTCCAGAATTGACACCCGGACAACTCTTTATTTGTACAGGCATTTCCGATTCTCCTTAAACGGCTATTTCGATATTGATCTTTGATTGATCTTGGTTATCTAATCTTGATGTCATGATCTCTCCCCCCCCCCCCCCCCCCTTTTCTGGATTTGTCAGGGTTGATTACATTCTTTATGTAAGGTAAGAGGAGCTTTTCACAAAAGATGCTGTTTTTAGAAATACTCTCAAAGGACTCTCTTATACCCCTCAAAGAATAATCAGTCAACTATGAAACTTACTTTCGTAATCCCTACATCATATTGTCATTTCGCAAATGGAATTTCATTTGTTGATTTTCTATACACATACTTGTACAACACCTGATCGACTCTAGTGTTCTACATCTAGAATAGTATGTTGCGTGGATGAGTTAGACTTAAAAATACCGGGGGTAAATTCTCCCTAACAAGGGTATACGGTAAACAAGGATAATAATTAAGTCAAGACATAATTATGACCAACACGATTAGCCACTTCAGAGATGGCACTTGTACAAATATCCACAGATCTTTCACACATGAGGCCTGTTAAACACAGCCCATACACAATTTCTAAAGTTCATCAATTTTTATGACTGCCATTATGACTGCCATTTAGACTACTGGAAACTGGAAAAACCCATTAAAATCGTTGGTGTTTGGTCATTCTGATTTTTTGGTTAATATAAAGTGTAGTGATACGAATAAAGAGACAGTGTGCACTGGTCTCTACAGACTATCGGATCAAGTTGACTAGCCAAATCAAAAATCCACAAGCAGATCTATAACCCTAACTCTAATTCTATTATTTATAACTCCTTATTATACCAAGCATTGTACAGGTGGTTTCAGCTTTTATTTTGTACAAATTCTTGTTAAATAATATAATTAACTCTGAAACTTTTTTCTACATGCACCATTCTAGTCATTATTACTTATCGTTAATTTGGTAAATCCATCAATGCGCGAGTGAAGCTTCCTGCGTTTCTTGACCCTGTTTCCTGTAGTAGTCCAATTTTTTCCACTTTCCATGCTCTGGCTTCGTGATCAAAGTTTACTCTCTCTCTCAGAAATCCCTGGGAATCTTTTTTTTTACCCAACCCTTTCCATTGATCCTAAGAGAAAGAAAGCTTAGTCCCATTTACAGTTTTACACTAATGGAAACACCAATTTTTTTTAAAAGGTTGGTGTTTGCTGATTGTAGTTTTTTGTCTGTGAGCATGTGCACTTGTCCCAGCTCCGCACGCTATAGCACAAAAGCGAGGAGAGTCATGTGAGCAAAAACTGGAATATTTCACCACTGTTTTGAAAGCAAGCTTCATACTGAGAAGAAAAAACGGCCAAGTTTCTGCCGACATTTAAATAAAAAAACGATCGAGACATGGATTTTGTTGGCATGTTTATGGATAGTTGCTGTGCAACTTTTAAACAAAACTCCAGAGTGTGATAAAAATGAGTGATGTTCGCTTGAAGTGTACATGTTATTGCCCCCTAAAGTATCATCTACAGGAACATGGATGTTTTGGAGAGACGAAGGTGTTGGAGAGAGGAAGAAAGAAAGAAGGAACAAGATAGAAAGAGAGAGTGGGCGAGAAAACTAGAAAAGGGAAGAAGGAGAAAGAAAGAAAGGAAGAAAGAAAGAGAGAGTGGGCGATAAAAACTAGAACAGGAATAAAGAGAAAGGGAAAGAGAAAGAGGGAGGGGCAAAACTAATTTCAGGGAACAATAAAGGGGGAAAAGAGGGTGGGATAAATAGAAGTAAGTGAAAGGGAGAGGAGAGAAACTTTAAAACGAAAGTGAGAAAGAAAGAGAATAGGTGAAGTTTGTACAGAAACATTTTACATTTAGTGCTGCAATTTTTTCATTTCACAGCATGATCAAAGCTTTCACAAATCTGAACACACACCAGTTTCTGGTTTTAAATAACATCAGCATGCACAGAAAAGAAAAGATATATAATAGTGTCAAAGGAAGAGAGCAAAAGAAATAGAGAGAATGGAATAGAGAGCTCTAGGGTAGACGGAAAGTGAGTGGCTTCAAATGACTTCCTTTTCATATCGCTGGATTGTTTGGTCTAGCACCAGATGTATATCCTTAGGAAAATCATTTAGTCATATCAGGCATGAATTCTTAAGTCTGAAAAAACAAACATGAGTAGGTGTGGAAATAAGGTTCAAGTGAGTTCATCCTGATTTCAAATAATCCTCGTTTTCTGAGAAAATAAAGGTAGTCCAGATTCCAGCATGGCTCTCACATGTTGGGCACAATTCAGCTTTTGGACAAGTGATGGCCTAAATAGATAAATCACCTCTGTAAACTTTCCTTTGAACACCATTGGGGCTAGATTTTACAGTATACATGTATGCCCACATATATACATGGACTTTGTAACTATTCCTAACTGTTTGATGTAGCTTTTCCTCCTCCAAGGAAGCTTGAATCCATTGAACTTTAAATTTCTTTCATCATACGACTATTCAGATCATCAATTTGTAAGATCCTAGAAGTTTGAATGTTTTTTTAAATATCATATTGCAAGTTCTTCCAATATCGGATCGGAGTCAGATCGTGTAGAGTGAGGTGGGCTTTTAAAATACAACATATTCAAATGTACATTTCTATACCATGGTGTTCATTTCTTCTTGCAAAAAATGCAAGACAAATGCAATTTACATCGTACATGTACATGTACATGTAGGAGACAACATTAAATGTACAAGAGCATACTCCACCCACACACAAGTATGATGGAGGCCAACATAATCAATTTCAGTGCTGTTACAGACTGACTGTACACACAACCATACAGGATCCATTTGTACCAAAATAAAATCATCCTTCCCCGACCTTGCGAAAATACGTAATGAGCAGTGGTTATTAGGGTTTATAAATCTCTTTTTCTGGGAATCGGTAGAGCGCTGTACAGAAGGCGTGGGCGGGTGTGAGGACAGACAGCTACTCCGATCATCCGCCGTCTCGTTTGTCTGCCCACTCTCATTTATTAATACACTGTGCAATCTCAAAGAGCGGTTCTTTTTATACACCGCTGTTTATGAGCTGAATGTACAGTATCTGAGTCTGCTTTTAGCTTTGAAGCAAGCCCAGCCAATACACACACAAGTTGTAAGGTTTCACCGCCCAATCTTGATAGTAATTCTGTATAGCGTCTGTGACTACAATAGTTACTGTGGCTCGTGTTTGAATGTTTTGAATACAGTATACCTGAGTTTTTAAACCTAGAAAATGCCTTACTGTAAATGACTTTACAATATACATGCATGCACACATGTGAATATGTTTCTGTGAACCGGTAGGCACATGTACAGTACTAAAAAAACAAATTGATATTGTCAGAGTTCTTGTATATTATATATTTATTTAGTTTTTAGTAAATTGATTGTGATTTGTCCAGGTTGGGAAGGTTGTTACATTTGGCACTCGATAAATCAGAGGACTATAAAATCTAAGCACCTACATTGTACATGTAATCAGGGTTTAAACCTGGCCAAAAGATAGTCATCTTTCAAGAATTTGGGTCATTATGTTAAATAACATTTTGTTTAAATTAGATGTAATAAAATTGAATCAGAATAAATTAAATAAAGTCTAATAAATATATATATTTTTTAAATTTAAATACAGGACATTTTTACCTCAAATAACACTTTATTTTATAGCTGTGTATTGATCATTTAATTTATTTATTGATGTTTTGTTGGGTGCATTATGGCAACTGTTTGGCAAGAATGTACAATACATACATGTACTACCTACTTATACTTCTTATACAGCCTACAGGGGCACTCCATGGGATTCATAATAAGTCGAGATGTAATTCCAAGGAAATAAACTTAGGTGCTTAATTAGATACTGACCGAGAACTTTATCCTGGCATATCCTGAGCTGATTGACGAGCACTGTGCATCGGTCCGGATCCTGCCTTCCATCAAAGCTGTCTAGCTCATGAGATACACCGTTCAGTTCTTCATCGGCAAAATAAAACTGGGCTAGAAGCTGACAGTCATTTTTCTGTAAAACATGAAGGGGGAAATATTATATGCTAAATGTAGGACAAAATAATGAGAAAATATGCATGTAGGATTGTATGTACATGCATGCTATCAGAAGGTGGAGGAATGTATGTACATATTAAAAAAGGATTGTGCACAAAATGCTGTACTTTTCTCTTTGAGTGATCTCTTTTGGGATTTCCCCCTGTTGTCAAAGGGAGATTTTCTCAGTCATTTTGATGTACATGTATTTCATTGTGTTTTTACAAGAGCTCTAAATACAAGAGCTCATGTGAGGGCACTAACAAGAAAAAAAATTGAATTCCTCTCTTTATCAAAACTTAACAAAATCAATTTTGCTTCAAACTTTCTATTTTGTTTCCTTGATTGAGGCTACATGTACATTTCAAACACTTTCCCTTTCGCTTCAAAATATCTTACAGTCCTGAGAAACAGGTTTTTTAGAATTTTGCCAAATGTACATGTACATGTAGGCCTGTATGTAATGAACATGTTAATCAGTCTGATGTTATTGCATTTATTCTCTCTGTGTCCCTCTCTCTAACTGCAAATTTTATCATCCAATTTCCATCCAACAACAAACAGATAAGTCGTATATCATGATTTTTCAAAGTGACTTTCACTCGTAACAAAGTTCAAGTTCACTATCAGTCTAGTTGATTACAATGAGATGGAAATTTCCCTTTGTTGTAAGTGTGTGTACTATAAAGCTGATCAAAGTCTAGCATGACCTCAGTCTCAGTCAGGGCAGTTGTAACATAGCCCCTGTTGTCTTCGCTAGACCTTTCTCTATCAAATATTTAGATGCCATTCATAATTTACAAGTTCACTCTCGTCTGCAGACCTGTACTCTTATTACGAGGTAAGCTGCGCAGCATGCAAGAATACAGAGTACTAAAATAAAAACAATTGAAACAGGGAATTGTAAATGTCAAGCCCATCCTTTACATGGGTCACATAAAAGTTAAAATAACTGCATTTACTATCGACATTCTATATTTGTCTTAACATTCAGTGAACAATGTAACTTACACAGAAATATCACGTGCATATGGTGCAATGCCATGAAAGGAGTCACACACAGAGAATACATTTTTGCAGCAGAATTTTCTTTTCATCATTTCATGTATTTATTGTATCAAAATTATATGCATTATAGTTGATCATGATCATGAATATAGCCATTATTTCTCTTTTTGCCCTTGTGCTAAAGAGACTTTGTATCCGAGGCAATATTTACAATAGTCAATACCGGTAATGAACAACTGACAATAAATTACAGACCTTTGCGCACATGTACGATTCATAGCAGAAGCAAAAAGGATTTAATGACCTCCAAAGAGTACAAAGTTTTAATCATAAAGTATCATTGTACTGATAGCTGACAAGTGGCCATCATGTTGTCATATGCATGATAACTTGTACATACTGTACAATGTATATACCGGTACTGCCAGAATCCAGATCAATTTATAATCAAATTAGTTCACAAATATTATCTTGTTATTTCTCTGTCAAGTAGAGTCCAGACAGATTAGTGAATTAATTAGCAAGGTGACAGACTTCAAACATTTACTCATGCCATCATAAACATGTACATTGTAGCATATCCACTTTCAATTGAGTCACAAAACAGTTTATAGTCAACACACTGTTGCTACAATTAGTATGGTAATCTACTAAAACATATAGAAGTTGGGTTTTAACAAATGGTGTGGAGAAGCAAATTTAATTAATTTAACAGATTTGGATGGAATATTGCAATTCCAAGACAAAAAGGGTTCTAAATCATACATCTGCAAGAACTTGGACTCTTCATTGTATTTTCATTTTTTCTGGTTTATGTAATGAAAATAAATTCTAACTGAATCAAGCAAAAGATTGAAAAGAATATAATGACTGTTCAACAGGTAAGTGAAATCCGCCCAATATTTATGGTTGTAGTAGAAAAGGTATTACATGTACTGTATAGTCATGGCTACAGTGTACATGCTAAATAATACCCAAAGAAAGACTAGGAAATCTACATTTCTTCAAGTATGTAAAACTGGTGTGTTACAGTGTATGTGAGTAAATACTTTCCATCAAATTCCACCAGTTTATAATTAATTTAGCTGACCCAAACAACATCATAAACAATTTAGAATTCAATTTTTATCTCTAAATGAAATTTCATTATACCGGAGTTCAACATAAGCTCTAACACCATGAAGCCAGTCTAACCAAGCCAGCCTCCGGGGGCAATGGACCATGTAATTACAAAGCCAGGTAGCGGTGGGCTTTATGCATTCATAATGGAGGATAAGCATTCATGTAGGTGAGGAAAATAACCAAGCATTGCAGTTATTAAATTAATACTACTACATGTAGTACATGTACTTACATGTACACTGTAGCTAGTAGATGCTCTACCCAATACACTGTGCGCAGACTTGTCCCTTCCATGCAAGTGTATGCATGCGTACACTGACTGTACATAGCACCTTTTCGTTTAGCCCACACAATATCAGGGCTCTTAGGCTCTAGCTTGACATGAAAAACCGATCTTAAATTCCCCATATTTATAAAGTATTTCCCTTCAAATTATAGCATGACTCCTTCATCCCCTTGATTTTGGAAATGAATTGATCACCTCTGCCCATCCCTACCCCTGCCCCCCCCCCCCCCCCCTCCACCCAACAAAACAAATCAGATCCCCAATGTATGCTGTACAGGTGTAGGAGCTAATGTACATGTCTGAATCTGCAAGTCTACAAGTGCATGACTTGAACATTCTGAAAATCTTTCAATATTGATAGTTTATATTCAATTTACAAACAAATCAACACAAGTAAGCATTAGTTGATGGTCTTAAGAATAAGATTTAAAACATGGCAACAAAGTAGCAATATGACCGCAAGATTGAACATTGTATCTTCACAGCCTTGATGCGATTATTCAAACTAAATTCTAAATGTCTTGGCAAAGTTTCACTTGCGTCAACTGATAATGGGGGACCGACCGACCGGGACTCTACGGAAACATTGTTCCTGTGACTCATGGAATACTGCTGATACAGTCAAAAACTATCTCCCTTTCCTTGAACCCCAGCCTTGCCATTCAAGGAACCAAGAAGTCTGTGTTTTTTTCCTACAACCAATGTATGACTATTGAGAGTTTTATCCATTAGGTCATCTCCTGGGAGTGAAGGCTACCAATATATTACAAGTTCATGGTTCAAAAGCGCTGTCAGCTACATTGTACATTTATACATGTTTCAGGTGCTCAATGCCTTTTACTCAAGTTTTCAACAAATTATTTTACCTCTTATACACATTTACATGTTGGAACTAGATGTGTACATGTATGCCTACATGTAGTATACACATATACATGTACATGTATTTATGCTTTTTGAGCACAGAAATTCACAAAGACCAAAACTGTGAAATAAAAGTACACTAGAAACTACATGTAGGAAATCTACATTGTTAATTTTAAATCAGAACTACCTGTAAAAAGCACATCTTTATGTTGTAGATTTAAGCACATCAGGAGCTCTTGCATTAAAGTAGAATATATTGACACAGTGTCTGCGCTCTATCGTATTTAATATCAACAGACAGTCTGGACCCTGGGGGTGTATTGATGCAAATTAATGTCCATGGTTACCTATATCAAGGAGTAACATGTACCAGCGCAGTAACTTCTGCACATACATTGTACATATTACAAATAGAGAAGCATGTACATGTACGGTATATACTGTACATGTTGGTCTGTGAGTGAATACATGCAGTGGTTGTTGTTATTATTTTAGTGTTTTAAAGGTACATGTAGGTTATTTGCCTTATTGACAGACTTTTTATGAGAAAATGACCATATCAATTGAAAGGAAGAATTGATGAAGCAGAGATAATTTAATTGGCAAAGACTTGTCCTCAATGTCATAACAAGGAAGAATCATGAGAAATTTGGCATGGAGAGTTGTTTTGATCAGTAAATACAAGATATTGTAAAACAGAATTAATATCAATAAATGTCAGGCCAGTCAAGAGTCCTAGTCAAGACTACAATCTATGAATAAATACAGGAATGTATTGCAATTTGTAAATGAAATATTTAATAACAATCTGGAAGGAAATAGAAGTAATTTAATCCGGCTTTACTCCACAGCCTAGCCTGAGAAACAGGAAAAGGAAGCTACGATATATAAGTCTGCATAGATCTATGCCAACACTTTTGTACTAGCCACATGACCTCCCAGGAGAAAACTGCTATAGATAAGCTTTTGTCAACAAACAGGTAGGTACCTACAAGGAGTGGAATTTTACCAATTCTGACATCATGCACAGAGGCAGAGCACAACCTACAGAATTGCATTTTTTCCATATTTGACAATTTAGGCCTTTAGGCTGCAGATATGTTTGTGTACATAATGTGCCTGTATTTGGTAATTGTCAATTGTGTAGGCCTAAATGATTGAGATTCTCACAATATAACAATTATCATATACACTTAAAAGTAGACTCATACACTACACTGTAGACCTTCTACAACTGTTATCAATACAAAGTATATATAGATGTACAGTACATGTATGACTATACACATAAATTTAATTAATAGATTCAAATGATGCCATATCAATCATCAACTGAGCCTGATACAGAATGCTTAACTTGTTACATGTAGATCTAATAAGTAACAATAGACTTTACTTTATCTAATTTTTTTAATATTTTGTTAAAAATCTTCATCCGAACTACATGTATCTGATCTTAGTTCTTACAATCTTTATCAGTTAGCTCATGTTACAAGTGTACAGTACCTACAATGTATGTGTAGTGAGTGGTGTATTCGTATTATTACTCTACCTTGTGACAGTGATGAGAGTCTACAAAACCTTTGTGAAACAGAATTTAAGTATCTCAAATCTATGTATTACTTTGGGACTTACGCATGACTTAACACAGGACTTATCAAACTCTGAGCTGGGCAGCTACTATTTTCATCCAACTTGCCATTCACTTGCACACTAAGCCACCCCCCCCCCCCTCCCCCAACAAAACAAACACCACAAAGATCCTAAGTTAAGCTTATCTTAAGTTGGACTTAACAATTATGGAAAGCTGTTAGCATCTTCAAAAATATTTTGTAAAACTTATTTTAAAAGGCATAAAAGTTTTATATTCAAATCATTCATATTTTCTATTATCAAGGAGATTTCACTTTCTTGATGTGGAAATTATGAAAAGTCTAAAATTCTTGAATTTTTGCTTTTGAATATATTTTATTTGAAGGCTACAAATGGCTCTCAATAATGTTTAACTCCAACTTATGATCTAAATGTTGTGAAACACACCCTCGCCCTGGCCGTAACTGATTAGATCTAGATCTAGGCCTAGACTGCTAGAGTTTAGTCAATTAATTAGATAATTAATATTAAAACTTAAATACACACGTAGCCTTTAAAAATCAATTAAATAAAGACCTCTTGAAGCTGATCTAAAATGCATGACGCACGATAGACCAGCTCTGGACAATAGTGCTGATTTCTAGCGAGTAGCGATGTCCGGATTTTCAGAAGATTCAGAAGATTAATAACGCCAGTAAATTAAATGAGACTCATTCAATACATTCAGTACTACTACTAGTACTACTGACAGTAAATCTAAATATTACATCAAGCTTCTTGCGTTGACTCCTCGACAGAATAATCCATCTGCTTGGAGGAGTTTAAAAAAAAAAAAATAACTTTCAAGTCTCACTCAGTTTCAACGATGACGCTCTCCTCTTTCAAGTCTTTGGTGAAGCAAAAAAAATATCCCTAAAATAAATAGACTGGTTTTACTCTCTATGTACATGTATGACTGTGAGCTGTCTGGAATCTATGGATAATCTTATCCTTACATTACAATAAAGGGTCAAACAAGTGAAACAACATCATGTTATTGTTTCCTCAGCTCAGCTCATCTCATCACTGCATCATGCACATGCATTGTCGTTCACTCACTTGAAATTGAATTTGATCTTGATTCAGTTCACATCACACTTCACAGACATTCATAATTAACGTTGTCTTAAATCTTACCTTGGGTTTATAAAACCATTTTCGTAATGCTAGCATCCTGATTCATTCAACAGATATGAAAATAGATAAGTCAAGTAAAGCACTTTGCTGCAAATTTGTGTTATAATCACGAATCGTCCCGATTTTGTCGTCGTACAATTACTACCTCACTCGCTAGTGTTTGTATTCGTGAATGAAATGATATGGAAATTTACGTGTAAATCCAGTGTATACGTAGTACGTGTGTGTGCGTAATATACACGCACGTCACAAATGTACACAAATTGAGTGTGTACTGGCGCGCCTAGCATAGGGCGTCGGAAGGAATCTAGACAATTCCTCCCAAAAAAAATCAACAGATAAATGTTCAATAAAATTTCGCCACTCAGAGCTTCGTATTTATGATTTTTCAAATTTCGAGGATAGGTCTAGTGTTTTGAAAAGGATCATTTTAAGTGACCGTGATTTTTCATCAGATGATATGAAGTCAAATTTCTAATATCAATACTAGTAGTATGCTTCATTTGCCGTTCGAAATGTTATTTAGAGAAGAACATTAGTCTATCGATATGGGGCGAAATATTGTTGAAGGTGTTTTATAGTGTAGAGATGTACGAGCTCTGACTGCAGCTGCAGTGTACATGGAAGGTGTTTAATGTTTGTAAACAAAGTGTAATTGTTTTGGATCTGCATGCATCCGCGGACTGTTAAAAAGAAGGAAAACAAAACTACACACTGTTCAACAGAAGATTCAACTTTGTTTAGAGATATTGCAAATATGTTGAATATGCCAAAATGGCTATATACATTTATGGATCCATGTACGGGGGGGGGGGGGGGGCACAAGGTTCACCCCCCCCGCCCCGCTCCCCCCCCCCCCCAAAAAAAAAGAAGAAGATAAGCTGAACAGGAGATAAAGAAAAAAAGAGGAGCCACTATTTTTGTGTGTGTTTTTGTGTATTTTGTTAAGATATGCAAGTTCATAATGTGCCTACGCCCCCCCCCCCCCCGCCCCCTACCAACCCGGATCCGCTACTGATATAATTAACATAGGCCCTTCATTTTTTTTACAAGAATCACCAGTGACTTCACAAGCTTGTGATATTTTGTGATGACTTGCAAGAAACCCAATACGGTCATAATCTAAATGCGATGTGTAAATATTTACCTAGTAGTATTTGGAATAACCCGGCCGGCCCGCCTTGCTGATTATTATTTGCTATAAGACTGATATTATTGACATTAAACTACGGGTTTGACCCTTTTCTTCAGTATGCATGATGAAATCGATGTTTTAACTTGTGAGGAGAAGTTACAATTAAGTATGTGACTTGCTTTTTACAATAAGCACATGCAAATAAGACATGTTATGTGATGATCGATAGGTTTAAAGTAGCACAGACTGGTTTAAAAGCAAGAAAAAGAAGGAAAAGCCTCAAACCCCTTTAAAGCTAAATGTTCAACTAAAGTATCCTTATATTTGTGTAGGATGACATTGGATAAGCATACAAAAACGCAGTATGACCATTGCCCAACAATTATTTAGGAAAAATTAAAATAATGACTAGATAGGGGATCGGGAGAAGGAGGAAGGAATCCAATTTAGACCATTTGGGGAGGCCGGTGTTTAATTTACTAAAATTGATTTCGATCTTAAAAAGCAATACCTTAAAATTTGATGCTTGTGAGCTGTTTTATCAAATCAATTTTTAGCTTCACTGGCAGCGGCCGAATCCAGAATTCTCTTGCAGGATGGGGAAGGGTGGCCGAGAGGGGAATTTTTTTCTTCTGACAAGCGGGAGGGGGGGGGGGGGGTTCTTTCCACATCGGTGTGCCTGGTTTGCCTATATACCCGGCGTGGCAGATACGGAGAGGGGAAGTGAGGTGGAGTGAGAAGGGGAGAGGGAGAGGGTGGAGAGAGAGGGGGAGGGGAGATAAATAAAGGGAGGGGCGGAGAGAGAGAGAGAGAAAGAGAGAGAGAGAGAGAGAAAGAGAGAGAGGGGCTAGAACAAGAAGAAGAAGAAGAAGAAGAAGAAAAGTAGAAGAAGAAGGTAGGAAGAGGAAGAAGAAGATGAAGAAGAAGAAGAAAAGAGAAAGAGAGAATCAACGAAAAGGGAAGAATTGAGTTCAAGAGGAAATGGGGCGAGAGAAGCTCTGGTACAACACAGGAATCAATCTTAATCTTTACCCATTCGTGTTGGTATAGGGCCTATATTAGACGAACGGCTTCTAAATCATGACTTCGTAAAGTTTCATAGCAAACTTTAATATATTACAAGTTTTATTTGATATGAATTCATAAATACATCATTTGTTTCTTCTTCTTGTGAGTGGAACAGTAAACATTCATACTCTGCACTCAATCATCACCTTATTTTATATTAATTCCCCCCCCCCCCCCATCTCTCTCTCTCTCTCTCTCTTTCTCTTTCTCTCTCATAATACTAACAATCATATGAAAAAGACCTAATACAATTTTTGAAAATGAAGGTTCGTCAGTTAAAACCAAGTCACGAAGAGATGTGTCCAAACATAACTCCTAATTGAAAGAAAAAAAGTCAAATATATATCAGGATTGTGGTCGGATGTACGTATTCTTACCAACCAAAATATTGACAATGACGGATCCCAAGTTTGACCACATTGACCAACTTGATTCGTCATTTAGATCAAAGATCCTGATCAGACACACTTCTATTAATAGCAAAGGACAGAATAAGTATCATTAATTCTTAACATTGTACAATAATTCAGTTATTCTTTTGTTTGTTTTGGATACCAATACCATTATCTCTAGCTGTTGACGAATTTAAGGGCTAAACTCATAAAATACAAAACGATTTTCTTCTCACTTTGCTCAAAATAATAATTAGTCATTTTCTAAAAATCTGCTCAAATTTAAAGCTTTGATATTCAAGCTGATAATTCACCCAAAAAAAATCCATCAAAATTTAACTTTTGTAATTCACACCCTCTTGTCCACACATTCATGTCACACAGGGGCGGCGGAGCGACTTCCAAAGTGGGGGGGGGGGGGGGCACCAACACAAAAGGGCACTTTTTGGAAAAAAAAGGGCACCTTCAAAGGGAAATCTCAAAGGGAAAATATACAATTTGTTAGACATTGGTATATACACCTATATTGTGATTACATTATCGGGGATGATTTCAATATTTGTTTTTATTTATACATCATATAAGATTTTGCGTATCATCTTTGCAGTTGAGTGTGATGGTCTAAAAATTCATTTGCGAGCGAGCAAAGCGAGCGAGAATTCTTTTTAAAGATTTATGAGGTCGCAGTGCAAAAAAATACATCTTATAAAGAGGAATGACCCAATCCTGATGGTGTTATATAAGCACATTCTCATAACGGAAGACTGAAAAGATCTTTGATAAGTTACATAATTATAACATCTATAACTACGAGCGAGCGTAGCGAGCGAGCCTTGGGGGAAATTGCTTTTAGTCGCTTGAAATTATAGGGGCACGTTTGATGATGAAAGGAAAAGGGGACACTTATCGAAAGGGTTAAGACAGTTATTAGAAAAAAAAAGGAGCACGTGTCAGAGTACAAAGGCTAATTATCAGAGGTGAAAATGGGGCACTTCTTACACCTAAAAAAAGAGGCATGCACCAGGGATGAAAAGGAAATGGGCAATTGTCGATGGAAAAGAGGCGCCCATTAGATTTTGATAGGGGGCATTTATAAGAAGTGAAAAGGGGCATTTATGAAAAAGGGATAGGGTCTTTATTAGAAAAGAATTTGGGCACATATCATTGTTAAAAGGGTAATGAGAAGGGGAAGTGGCTCTTATTAAAAGGAAAAAGAGGCACATATTAAAATAAACGGGGCACTTATCAAAGACGAAAAGGGGTAACTATGAGAAGGAGAAGGGACACTTATAAGGAAAAAAAAGAGCATTTATTGGGAAGGAAAAGGGGGACGTGTCAAAATAAAAGGGGCATTTATAAGAGATGAAGGGAGCACTTATCAGGAGGGGAAGGGGTACTTGTCAAAGAAAAACGAGTATCTCTCAGAATTGAATAGGGTCATTTACAAGGGATGAAAAGGGGCACTTATGAGAATGAAAAGGAACTATTTTCATAGATGAAAAGGAAAAGGGGCATTTATGAGAAGGGAAAAGGGCTCTTCTTTAAATGGGGGCACTTATCATAAGCAAAATGGGCACTTATTAAAAGGGAAATGGGGCACATGTGAAAATATAAGGTGCGCTTATCCAAGTTAAAAAGGGGAAGGGGCACTTTTTACAAAGGAATAGGGGCACTTGTAAAGGCAAAAAAAGGGAACCTCTCATATTGAAATAGGGCAATTATCAGAGGGAAAAGGGGCGCTTCTCGTATCTAAAAAGGGGAACTTACTAGAGATTAAAAAAGACACTTATGAGAATGGAAAATGGACACTTATTGCAAAGGAAAATGGGAACTTTTCAAAGGAAAAGGGGTACGTGTCAAAGTAAAAGGGGCACTTATCAGAGGTGGAAAGGGGAAGGGGCACTTTTCAAAATGAATAGGGGCACTTTTCAAAATAAAAGGGGCACTTTTCCTCTGTAAAAAGGGGCACTTGTCAAGGTAAAAGGGGCACTTTTCCTATGCAAAAAGGGGCACTTTTAGGGTACTTGAAAAAGTGGGAGGGCACTGTGCCCCCCTGCCCCCCGGGAGCGCCGCCTCTGATGTCACAGAATGAAAAAGGAAACAATGTATTTATTTTTGTTTTTGTTTTTCTTCGTTTTATCAAATCTTGTAAATATGTGATTCTCATGATTTGTTTTAATAAAATATACAAAAAAAAAAAAAAAAATTTAAGAGACTGCTACATATGTATAATGCAATTGTTAAGGCGTTTTAAAAAGGGCATTTCTCAAGGGCATTTTCAACACCTAATGTTTTTCCTATTAAAAATCCAAGTTTGGATTATGTAAGATATCATTGTGATGGTTATACATTTCAAAAGGCGGTGCATTGGACCCTTCAATTGCCTATAAAATAATCTTGAATCTATAGGTCGTTTTTTTAAGTCTTTGCGTTTTCTTTTGAATTACAGATTTAGAATAGTTGCACTATTGCAATTTCATACGTTATTAATACTCGGGATCATTTTTGTAATTAACTACTGCATTCAGGTTTCTTTTGGGAGAATTTAGGGTCTACCTACAAGGATATATGTGAAATCAATTTCCCTTTTCTTCCCTTTTTAAATGGCCTACAGTATATATATTGCATTAACATTTTTAAAAATCTTTCTCATTGCGCCATGTCATATCATATTTTGTACGGAACCTATTCTTCACAAGCTTTGCATTTCATCAAGTTTTGTCAGATTCCACTAAGTTATGTGTATATTAGTCTTCTTGTAAAAGCTGTTAGATAACTTGATCAATAACTAAATGTGTAATTTCCTTTAGAGTGATTATAATTTACAAAGAACTGTTTTATATGTAATATTTGTATCATGTGAAATATGGAAAACAAACTGAAACAGAAACTGAATTATGGCTTTGTATAACATAACACCTTTTGCCGGCCAAATTGCGGCTGAGTAGAAAATATTAACAAAAAATAAATCTATGATTAATGTGGGACCAACTGTACAAGTATGTATGGTATTGGAGAATATGTCAAAATCGATTGCACATATGATTAGAAATAAATGTATACACAAAAAAAATCAACACAAGACACCATGTATAAAATATGTACACAAATCTTTATTTACAATGAGTTTGTTAGCTGGCAGAACTACAGCTAATAAGGCTGACATAAATAATTACAGCACTTTGAAAGCACATACATTTACATAATCACATAGATCATTATCACTTTCACTTTATCACTGGCATTCAATCATATATTTGTTTGGCCCAAGTTTCAGTTTTATCTAACTTCATAGATTGTAACATAACATGTATATCGTTGTACCGCTGGCAGATGGCCTGAGCGCATTGCGTCATTCTGCAAAACGTGCAGGTGACTATTGCATTAAATAGAAGGCTGTTAGCATTAAAGTGCTTGTAACTCCATAATTATGTGTTTCATAGTACAAACAAATTATCAAATTAGGTAGTTTACAATCCATTCTTGCTTTTATCTTAATCAATAAACAAAAAATTCCTGTCACGTTTAAATAAATGATACAACAAGTATAGAGCTATCAATATTTTAGAAGCAAGTTATCAGAAATTTGCTTTATAACAAGAGTCAACAGACATGTGTGCCAACGACCTTTGGCCAGCGACATGCCGATATTACATTGCAAAAATCTATTCAAATTTACCTCCAATGCACTCGTTTAAATTCCACTGATAATAAGTCATTGAGTTTTCTTTGTGACCAAATGGATCATTAGAGAAATCTAGCCCAATTTTAAGCATTTCACAATAGACAAGGTGCATTGTACATCATGCCACAAGAAAACTATTTTATCCATGATAGGGAATAAGTACAAGTATTGAAGTAATCATACATGCAACTCTGATGACGAAAAAAATACAAGTGACACTGAACAACTCTCCAAATTGCGTATAACTTTCAGGCGTGTAACGAGTTATAATGATAAAAAGTTGAACATTAGGAAAGTTTCATGCATTTTTAAAAGCAGACAGAGATATCTGGGGCAATAATGTTTTTTAAAGCTACATCTGAACATACATGTATCAGAACATACATGTATCAAAAGATTTTGTATAAACATCAAGTGCAGATTTGCAATCTTGCGATTGAACCAGTTTCATATTTCAAAATTATTAACACTACTGTATTTTCAACACTCAATATCATATACATTGTACATGAATATGTTAGAATTACTACAAGTACATGTAGATAACATTTGATCTCTTTCACAGGAAAGTTATAAATTAGGACTTGACAAACATCAACGTATGTCAGAAGAGTCCTTAATTTTCAACAGTGGAATGGCCGACATTTTATCACCACAATTTCTACCAAACTAGTGACACTACACCAAACAATTTAAGTCTAAAAAGATTACATGATCGATCTTATCATCTTTTTTATTTGCTTGTGATATCAGTTAGATTAACAGGCAGTGAATATGGATTTAATGTTAGAGAAAATGTTTACAACTTATCTTCTGAATATGCTTTTGCTATGATGTTAACAATGAAACCGTTAAAGCAAAATAATTTAAAAGAATCATTTAAACAATAGAATTCATGTAATATAGAATTTGATCAAAGAACAGGGGGAGGGGGAGGGATGAGAAAAATAAATAATTAATTATTAGACAAATTGTGACTTAATTCTATTGAAATGGAATATGTCAACCTAATATAGATTGTGATCATATGTGTTACTTGGATATAAAAAACATTGACAATATATGAAACAAAACAAAATAGACAAACTTCAGAGCATGGTATTCGATTGTAAACATTAAAGACTGGGCATGAACATACTAACGTACTTTGGGTAACCCTCATCGGTATACATTTGGAAAATTTTCACAGAAAATATTTCTCAAAAAATCTCAATGAGCCAGCATTCTTTCCTTAAATTGGCAACATAAAATACTTTCTTTCAATTTATATTCAGACAACCTGCCTGCAAAGTATCTAAAATAAAAAATTGTTGTATCACATAATGCAGCAAAACCTGCCAAGTCATACCAGAAGATGATTATTTTGCATTTGATTATGTGTTGCCAATTTTAGGAGCTGAATGGTTGGTTTCTAAAACTATACAGTGTAACTTCAGCTCTTTCCTCTAATGCATGGTGTGTAATTTGTTGTAATCCAAAATAACATGACCATAAAGATGTGTTCTTTTTGTGTTAAGAAGTTGAAGCAACAAGAAAACATCTTCAATGAATGGTTATGAGAATGAAATAACACAGGATTGATAGTCGGTTCACTTGAGAAACACTCATTTGAACACCCCAGCATACTACCATATCATATGTGGTGCCTCAGAGAGGACCTAAAGCCATCGGTCCTCTGGTAGCTTACTTACAAGCACTTATGCTTTCTTAGCAGTCAGGTAAAATAACCACCACTATGTTGTGAGCCAGAAACACTCATGTATACACCCCAGTATACTACGATATCATATGTTGAGCGTCAGAAAAGCATGCTCATGACATTTCACAAAGTGCTAATGCCCTTCCAAACTAACGTTTCTGACAGGGGTCTGGATTGCCATATGTTTGGTCTGCATGCATGAGCCCCCGTTGAATCTTTTAGAATTTGGGGGTCCAGAGAATGTCGGGGCCATTGAGTTCTGGGCGCCTACTAGTATAAAAACTACCCTTCTCGCTCTCACGATACGGTACAGCATGTATCAAGGTGGGCAAGACTGATGAAACAGTGATAGATGGAAATGACGAAGTGGATGGAGGGATATAAGAAAGAGAGAACAGGTAGAGAAGAAGAGTAGAGGATGAATATCAACCCGATAGATCACTAGAATCAAATCTTTCTTGGTCATAGATTTCTCCTCGTACCATCCTGCCTCCAAACCATCTGCTGTTGAGCGAATCAGCTGCTTGCTCGGCTTCTGTTGAGCAGAAAAAGAGATAAAGACAAGAACCAATGAGATTCAGTAAAGTTGATGAAATTTATTAAGTTAATCAGGTAACTTAAAGCCCCACTGTACTACTTATAGCTCCTTGCGCCCTCTATAGAGCAAACAATGCCATATTTTTTTTTTTTTTTAATTGAGAGCTTATTTGATTAGATAACCTGTCAGTGACCATGCAGGGAGGTCTAAGCCCTCCTGGCCAAATTAGTGCGGTGGGGCTTTAAATAACTTGGAAAAAAGCCTCTCGTGGAACCAGATCTAATGAGAACAAAATAAGATCAAGTTATTTGGATAGATTTCATGTCTGCAGGAGAAACCAAAATTGAAAACAAAAAGATTCCAATCATTACTTGGAAGTGTTCACAATCAAATTAATATCATAAATATCTTATGTTCATACTAACCTTATTAGTTGATAATAATACTTCATTGTAATAGATTTGGTGCTAATTTTATCCTTTTTCCATTTTTTTAAAACATGGAACTAAGATTAATTATTTATTATAGTAAAGTAAGATAATATACCTCTTCTTTAAATTTAAGTTTGTGGCACAGATATGGGCAAAGAATATTAGAAGGTAATCAAAATTTTGGAGGAAAAATAACGTTTATTGATATTCTAAACCAAACTGTTTAGAATTGAGCAGTTCCACTATACACAAAAAAAACACCACACATCAAACCCTGTCAGATAAAGCATGGTCAGATATTGCGTGGTCAGATATTGCGTGGTCAGATAATGCGTGGTCAATCTTTGTTTTGGTACAAGGGTCACTATTTTCTACATTGCTCGCTTTATCTTGATCAAACACGACTAGGAAGTATAGTCATGGTCACCGGGTAACACTAAAGGACACTGCGGAACTGATAGCTCACAGGGGGATCTGACGCAATGTTTACAAACAAACTGAAACCTACACACATCATCAATGGAAGTGTACGTGTAGTATTATGATCACGTGTTATGTGCATTCCACAGGGGCATGCCTTCTCAAAGTGACCTTGTGCTTAAAGGAAAACAAACCAGGGCAGGTGAAGACATCTGATAAAATAATGCCGTTTGATGAAGTAGGACAGTTCAACAGAGCCTAGTCAATTATCAACTCCAAAATGACTACAAAACATTTGATCAAAAGTGAACTTTTGTTATGCAAATGTTCTTCAATTTTTGTATAATCATTGACAACTTGTTCATAATAATCAAACACAATACCAAAGCAGAAACAATGCAGTGATCAGGGATGGGGTCGAGAAACAGAGAATGCAATAGGGGAGGGGTGGAGGCATGGGGCAGGAATATCTTTTTGAACTTGGAGATAGGGCACACCTGTTCCATCAGTGGGGGCATGTCCGCAGGATCATTCCTTCTTTTAGGTTTGTTGATACTCATTCCACATGGTATTAAATACAATCTATTCTTAGTTGCTATCTTATCTTCCGCAGCCATTGGCAAACACTAGTAACTCACTGGTAAATATCACTGCTAACATGCAAATGTTTGCATAGGGAGTGTTATTGATTTAGTCCAAAGAACAAAGATAATAACTAACTGATTAAGTCCATTCATAAACTTTATATCTCTCTGTATTTATTATTTTGGTTCGTTCAGTCAATGTTTCTATTTTGGGGTGAGAACCTCCAGAAGGTAGATGAAGTAATTGACCTTTGTACCGGGCAATATATTACAATTGCTTACTAATTTAGGTTTGCAAGTTAATCGTATTACAAAGGCAATAAGCACCAAAGCTGCAGTTAATATCTTCCTTGTTTGTTTCTTTAATGACAAACCCTTGTATAGTTTTGCAAGCGCTGCAAGATTTTTTCTTCACATTTTCCTTTCATTTCGAAAGATTTCAAGACACTGACGATTTTAAACTTTTTAATTTTCCCCCTTCACTTAAATATTATAGAAATGAAAGGTGAAAACATGTTCAAACACCTGGTCACTGACAAAAAAAACACCCATTAGTCTTTCTTCGTGTTAACACCAACTGCAGTGTCTTTATCAAGGAAATTTCAAGTGAATATCTTCTTGTAATATTCTGTGTCCAAAACAAATTGAGGTTATACTTTAATTTTATTGTTTCTTTTATCCTAACATTACATTACATAGGCTTATGAATCATCCTTTCAAAAAGTATAAGCACAAAGCTCAGACAAAAAGCTATTTTCATATCAAAGATACACTCATCAGGTGTCCTAAGTAAAGCTAAGTCATCATAGCTGTGCAAAACTTATATATTGTTGAGGTGTCATGGTTTATTCACGTGACTCTCATCCAAGGGTTGAGGATTCAACTCCCAGCCCGGCATTAACACAAATTTGCCACTTTCCATCCAGGAGAATGTGAAAGTCATTGTAAAGAGGCACCTTGCTGGAATGCTACCAAGGGAGTGGAGAATGTGCATAGATTGTGTGTAGGCAAGCCTAGATACAATGACCTTGGTAAAAATCTATCTGTACAGCGTTTAGAGACACGTAAAGACCATTTTCCTTCCCTCTCTTGACGGGTCTTTATAAACAGGTTTCACTTTAAAACTAAACAAAGAAACTAAGGTCAGCCTATTCTTACCCGCTGGATCTGAGAATTCCACAAAGATTTTGACGATGACCTCTGCATCTTCCTCCTCTCCTTGCCTCTCTTGGTAGATGACCACTCTGTTGACCGTTCCAAATTTTCCACATTCTTCCGTCACCTCTCCTTCCAGTTCATCATCCAGGTCCTCCACACCGACCATGTTGCGTAAGACCATCACATGTGACTAGAATTAGAATACGTACAATGTTACTTAACTTTAATCTACAGTTTTAGCTCATAACTAATACTAATTTTGGACAGGTCCTTAAAAAAAGGTGTAAGCAGATTGCTCAGACTAAAAGCCATTTTCATATCAAAGATACACTCATAGGTGTCCTAAGTAAAGCTAAGTCATCATAGCACACTGTACTGCAATACCAGAACTGCCTCTGTACAATCATCTGGGGGGTACAGAGAATAATCAATGTGTGGAATGGTCTTCCAGGCGATGTTTTGGAGAGTTCCACTATCAATCGTTTCAAATTTGGACTTGAGAACTGGTGGAAATATGCCCCAGATATAATATGATGACAACCCCAACCAAAGGAAACCATGGATAGGAACAACAGTATAAAGACTGAATAATCTTGGATGAAGTGAGTTACAATTGAGTATGAAAAATACTTTAGAGCACTTAATAATTTTGAGACCTTAATTTCTTAAAGGGAACCAAAACCTTCATACTAAAATACTTTTATTGTAAAGTTTAAGATATTTGAATAAAATCAGTGAAAATTTGAACAAAATCGGGCAAGGAATAAGGAAGTTAAAGCTTTTTGAAATGATTAGTCACTAGAGGGTGATATTCAATTTGGTGCGTCATTTGTGGACAACTCTTCATGCCTTTTGTACTTCAAATTTCACAATTCTTTCGTTTTCTTCGTATTTATTTGTGTTCTTGATCCGACTTCATAACTGTGAAGTAGAATATCATTTTGCATTCTATACCTTGCCTTCAGGGGAGTAGATTATCCCAATCACAAGAAAGAAGGAAAAACATGAAATTTGAAGTACAAAAGGCATGGAGAGTTGTCCACAAATGACGCATCAAATTGAATATCGCCCTCTAGTGACTAGTCATTTCAAAAAGCTTTAACTTCCTTATTCCTTGCCCGATTTCGTTCAAATTTTCACAGATTTTATGCAAATATCTTAAACTTTTCAATAAAAGTAACTTAGTATGAAGGTTTTGGTTCCCTTTAACCCTATCTTAACTGGGGGGGGGTCAATTTGACCCCCCCCTGTAGAAATTTCGCGACTGCTCCGAAACCGCGGCAGATATAAAATTTTCCTTTCATGACTTTTTACTTTCGAGTCTTACGCATCTTTTAAAACAATTTTTTCGAAAATCGGACCTACGGTTACAAGGTCACATGACCTTTTGTCTTTGCATGTCAGCCCGAAAATTGCTCATTTTCGTGATTTGTGTACAAAACATATGTAAAAGTCATTTTTCCTAAAAATAGATAAAACATTGGTTATTCAGTCTTGTTTAAAGTTTAGATGTTTGTTTTGGGGTCAAAATAGTTGAATTGTAGTTATAAATGAAATAAAACAAAAAAAAACAATAAAATACATAAGTTAAAAAAACAATGAAATACATAAGAAATTATAAAAACAAGAGATAACATAAGGAATAACCTGGCTCTTCCAATTTTTTGTGTTGTACTATTATTCCAAATGGTCTATTAAATATATGTAGTGAAAAAGAATACTTAAATATGAATAATCTATGATTTATGCGCAGAAATGTGAATTTCATGACCTTATTTGCATAAATTACCATAAATATGCAAATGAGGGAATTTTTCAAAAATTTGAAATTACCATAGTATTCTATACACTTCACTTGACATGCATGCAAATTTTCGCGGCGATCGGCAGTGAAACGGCCGAGATCTTAGGGGGGGGTCAAATTGACCCCCCCCCAGTAAAAACCTGGTCTGAAATAGCCCAGTTAAGATAGGGTTAACCCCTCAAACTTACATCTGATTTTCTGAGTAGTTTCTGCATGACCATGTGCCTTGCGTTGCTGCCCGATATCGTCATGTTCTCCTGCTCACTGATGGTCTGTGGAAGCTCCACGTCTTTGATCTCTAGTGGTTCCTCCTTGACCTGTTCAGCGATACCGGCCGCCGCGGCTGCCACTGCGGCCATCGCAGGAGCCATCAAGCCAGCGGTCAAGCCTGCCGTCATACCGGGAGCGGTGGTGAGGACACCTGGAGGTGCTGTGGAGATAGGGAGCGTAGCAATTTGTGGTCTGACAGGTGTCACTCCTGAGAGGGAAATGCATATCACATCGATACAATATATTGGTATACTACGGAGACGTATTTTGGTAGCTGTCGTTTGAGAGCGCTAACCCTTTTGTGTAGAATAGTTTAATTTCTTCTTGTTTGTAATAACGGCATAAGATGTATATGAAAGGGCAATAGATAATTATATTATAAAATCTAGGGCATTTCTAATTCTTGTTTCCTCTATTACTCTGCAAAAGAGGGTCCTCAAAGGGAATCAGTTATTCAAAATTATACCTTCAATAAGTGAGCAAATACTTTAAGAATGTTCTCTCACTCACCTCCGAAATCCAAACTCTCTTTCTCCCTCAACTTACCCCTTTTATCCATCCCATATTTTGTCTTTTTCCCGCCTCCCTCTCCTTCCTGCTTGTTTGCTCGATCACTCTCACTCTCACTCTTCCCCTCCCCCTCTTTCTCTCTCTCTCATCATTTAATCTCTTTTCTTTCTTATCCCTTGCCCAGCACATCAAAAGTTACACAGGAGACCCTATGGTTCTTTTCACAGGATGATATTTAGAGGATTATTGTCATGCCACAGCGGAATCACAGAGCTTATTAGACCCAGCACATTGCTTAACGGTGCCTAGCAACCAGCTATTTAAGTCCCCTCCAGGATGCAGATTGCTCAGACTCAAAGCCATTTTCATATCAAAGATACACTCATAGGTGTCCTAAGTAAAGCTAAGTCATCATACACAATGTAAAGCCTTAAAAACCTTACTATTAATGCAATTACTGCTCAGAGTAGGCTCTCATAACATTAATCTCACTCACTGGTGCTTAACATAAGTTAGGGTTCTGAGAGCATAGCATCATGGAGCCTTTCCTGATTAATATTTTTAATGTATCATATTTTATTTTGGTTATTAATTTTTATTTATTAATTTTTATTTATTTTACTTTCAATTTCAATTTAATTTAATTTAATATTTTTATTTGTTGGTTGGGGGGGAGGGGGGTCAAGCCCTGAATAAAACAATTAATCCACTTCTCAAACAACCAGACTCCTACATTTGCGATCAAACAATCTTATAGGCAAGTTAGAGCTTGAAATAATCGAAAGGTCAAACTCACCGGTGATAACTCCAGCCGCCGAGCTGGCCATGACAGCATGGGGCATCCCCAGGATACCGACTTGAGGCGTGGCCAGTAGTCCTGGAGCTGCTGTCAAGGTGGTAGGGTTGATCAGGCTGGTAGGGGCTACACTCACCATGTTCATGTTCATGGATGCTGGTGCCGTCACAGCGTCTAGGGCCTAATGCAGAGATCAAGAGAGGTCAATTACAAGTTATTCGGTCAAAGCTAGCCAGTATGAAATTAAAGCCCCTCAAAAGTGTCTAGAGCCCCAAATTTGATGGCAAAATTTCACTTAAATTGTATCATAATGTGCAAGAGGATGTCATTAAAGACACATTTCTGCAAATATCTCCCCGGATATGTTTGAAGACAAATATTGATCAAATTATTCATAATTTGGGTTTTCTGTTGTACACAGAAGACCTAAATTTTGTATTATTTCATCAATATTCAACTTATAAACATCGGTTTTGAAAACCCTCGCAGAAATGTGTCTTAAATGACATCCTCTTTCACATTATGATACAATTTAAGTGAAATTTTGCTATCATATTGTTGGGGCTCCCAACAATTTAGAGGGGCTTTAAATGTAGACAAAGGTCATCCAAAGGGTAGACAGCTGTACCAGCAAGGTCTTGAAATAAACCACACAGTAATTTCTCAACAAAAAGGGCTCATGATTACCTCTTACTCCATAGGATAAAGTTCATTTCAACACATATTTACAATGAAACTGAAACTGAAGTAATCACATAATTTTAGACTGTCTTTGATGGATCAAATTTCAACAGAATAGAATTTGATTGAGTAAAAAATACATTTCCAAATTATTTAATTGTCAATCTTTGAAACTTTCTTTACTGGATGCACATGTCATCAAAATTTGGGCTACATTTGTTTCCTCCAGTTTCACATTCATCACTGAATTCATTTGCCAAGATATTTTCTAATATAAAAAGTACAAGCTTTTGTTTCATATCTATGCTATAATAATGTAACAACTACTATATGATGGTGTATGCACATTGCTCAGAACAAAGCTTTTTTCAAATCAAAGATACACTCATAAGGTGTCCTAAGTAATAGCTAAGTCATCATAGCAGTGCATTACGACTCCCAGCCGCAATCCTTATTGGGTGATCCCTGGTACAGGTGGTTGCTAAAGCCATTTTCAATGTATCATCAACGTTACCTGTATCTTAGCTGTAGCCGCGGCTGCAGCGACAGCAGCAGCTGGCGGAAGACCAGAGCCCCCGAGTATCGTAGGAAAACCTGTCATCGTTGAGGGGGTAATAGCCTGTCAAAGAGAAGAATGAGCTCTTTTAGAGGTGAAAAATAATGAGCTTCCTCGTTCTTTTCACTCCCATGAGGATGAATACCAAAGAGGCACTTCCCTATGAAAAGACTTGGTCTTAAATAACTCCTACATTTCAAGTGATAAGAAATTTGTTGACAACTTAGATCAAATTTGGAGGCACATGTTCATGTAATCCCACGTTAATTTAGCTTAAAGTACTAATTAATAGGGTGTAAGCAGATTGCTCAGACTCAAAGCCATTTTCATATCAAAGATACACTCATAGGTGTCCTAAGTAAAGCTAAGTCATCATAGCACTGTACTGCATTACCAGAACTGCCTCTGTACAATCATCTGGGGGTATGAGAAATAATTAAGAGCAGTGAATAACTTTGAAGCGAGTACCCATGATTAAATAAATAAATAAAATTTAAATTAAAAAACTTTTGCAACCCTAGGCTTAATCCTCTGGCTTTGGGCTTTGATGAAATAAAGACCAGAGCAATTGCTGCAGGAGCAAATGGAAGAGCACCCACCCACCCAAAACAGGCTACATCATCATCAATCCTCAATTCCAATGGGTACTTACCCTTCCGACTCTGAGGAACTGGCCACCAAGATCAAAGAGGTTCATTGACGAAATTGCATCCGACGCTGACTGCATACTATCATATTCAATTAATCCATGGCCCCTACAGGAAGAGAGAGAGAGAGAGACGAAGGTGAAAATAATACTTAAAGATAAAGACCTGTTATGGTCATGCGATTGCATTGTGAAAGAAACGTTGTGGGATCGATCAGAAAAGGTTGATCATCTAGCACGTAAGTATTGGTGTGTACTGCAAGGTTCTGGAATCATCAAAATGATAAGAAATTTGGCCCAGTCTTGGTACGAGCACTGTACACAGAAAGATGTATATGGGACTACGCCACATGTGCGCAGTATCAATCAGGTCCAAATAGATATATAATAATTTACCAATTAGTAGGCGGTTTCTGGGCAAAATTTGTATCATCACGTATTAGTCAAAACATATTCTTTCACATGATTGGTAATAACAGCTTCCATTTATTTTTTGAGAGGGGGGCGTTTCCAAAACTGGTCTTTTCCTTTAACCCATTGCCTACTGGAACCGGGTGGCCCATGTATTAAGCCTATGGCAATGAATCAATTCAGTAGTTAAAGAATTGTCAAAGGATTAAATGGTTTCCCCTGAATGCATCATACACAATAATAAGCCATTTCGTAAATACTGTCTGCGCATGGGCAGATAGAGGTCATTTGTTCCCAAATTGTAAAACTTATCAAGATGAATACTGGTATCCTGCTTCTGAAATTTATGTAATCAGTATTCAATTTATCAAAAACAGAGGTGGAAGTATTCTTCTCATGAGGCAAACAAAGGTATTCATGAAGCACCTTCATCACTTCGGCAGTGATTATTCTAAAATGCACGAGTGGGACGTATCCATTGTGTAAAAGATCTGTGGATATTTCGGGGTCATGCGTTCCGAAGCTATTAACGAACTGGCTTATTCAGATAAGGATATTTCAATAACTCTGGTTGACACAAACTTGTAAGTAACATTAGTGAATCCATATATTTCTGAAATTGTTATACACCAAGAAGAGGAAAGGTGAGAAATGATGGCATTCAGGTAATGGTTTTGTTTGTCGGTAGGTCTACAAGGAATGCAACATAAAACATCCATCAGCTAATTTATTGATAATCTGAAGAAAACGAATACTTGAATAATTCAGTCAAAATCTCTGTTTATTATAATACAATGAAAATAGGAGAAAAAGAAAGGGACTTACTTGTGTTTTCCTCCGATAGAGTCCGACGGTAGACTACAGGATAAAATTTTACCAAAGGCTTCAAATACACTATACGAGAAAAAGGAGAGAAAATTGTATCATTATGAGTTGATGACAATTAAGAATGTTCAGAACTGGGTGAAGGCTAATTTCCCTCTAGTCCTTATTTCTAGGACCATAAAACATAGGCATGATAGACAAAGCTTTTAGAACAGCTTTGGACCTAGGCATGTTCAAGCTCCATTTCAACCTAAAATTGTACCTTCTTAATATTCAATGCAACAATTAACAAATTCCCTGAGTACCAAAAATTAGGTCAAGAAAACTAAAGCACTGGAATAAAGTAATTAAGTAGTGCCTTTTCATTCCAGGTAACCTTGCACATCGGCAATTGCATATTCTTTGTTTGTTGTCATCACTTCTATTCTTTATAATGTTGTGAATTTTGTTATGGAGGTTGGAGAGTAAATTAAAATATTGACACAGGAGAACAACAAACCTTTTGATGTCCTCACACGAGAGATCTGAATGAATGGATGTAATAAATATCCTAGGTTGGTGTTTAGCCTCTTCCATGATTGCATCTACAACCGGCTGTGCTTGGGGCATGTTGCTGGGTCGACCAACCTACACAGACAAACAACCAAGATAACTGTTAGAGTCCATGAAGCAGTGGTAGGTTTCGGTACTTGGGATTATATTCGACATGGAGAATTTCTTGGGTATGGTTCAGTTCATACGACTACTCTGCAAAAGAGGGTCCTCAAAGGGAATCAGTTATTCAAAACTAAAGTATTTACCTTCAATAAGTGAGCAAATACTTTAAGAATGTTTTCTCACAATCCTCTAGCCCCTGCCTCCTTCTCCCTCCTGCTTGTTCGCTTGCTGACTCACACTCTTCTATCTCTCTCATCATTGAGCTCTTTTCTTTCCTATCACTTTGAAAGATATCCAGGATGTTATTTAGAGGATTATTGTCCTGCCACAGCGGAATCACAGAGAGTATTAGACCCAGCACATTGCGTAACGGTGCCTAGCCACCAGCTGTCTAAGTCCCCTCTAAGATGCAGGTTGCTCAGACTCAAAGCCATTTTCATATCAAAGATACACTCATAGGTGTCCTAAGTAAAGCTAAGTCATCATAGCACACTGTAAAGCATTAACAACCATACTATAAATGCAATTTGCAATTTAGTGACAATTTTGTAGTTCTACTACCGAATGCAGATAAATCTAGTAAATCTACTTGGTCTTGGCCACCCACATTTAGTACCATTGCCTCAGGGCCTGTGCCCCTTGGGAAAGTGTGCTAATACAGTCATCTCAATCCAATAGATTTAAACAAAAGTCTCTCACAACAGTGTTTTTTTAGATGCTTCTACATATTTTAAGCAACTATCATTTTTGGCGATTGGTCTATAAAATTACATGAAGAGGTAGCAATTTATTTAAAGGGAGGGAGAGGGGAAGGGAGAGGGGAGGGGGGGGGGGGGGGGGGGGTTCCAAGGTGGATCATGTTACTTCGATTGGTCGTCGAACAGTTACCTTGATGTTCCTGCCACCGATCATGACACCGTTCATCTGCTCCAGAGCCAGCTGGGCAGCCTCAGGCAGGTCGTATTCCACAAAGGCAAATCCCTTGTGTTTCATGGTGATGGGATCCCACGACATGTTGATGCTCTTGATAGGACCAAAGGGGTGGAAGGCTTGGCGGATGGTGTCCTCCTTGAGCTCAAAGCTGATGGAGCCCACGTACACCCGGCACATCAGGGCAATGGCCCGCTGCCTCTGGGCCTGCATCTGAAGGTTGGACATTTGCTGCAGGATAAAGGAGAAAAGAAACAACAGAGTTTAGGGTTGAACAGTCACACCTGCTTTAGTGACCACCTGTCTAAAAAGACCACATTTTTTATTTCCCTTGAAAATGGTTTCTCATTGAGACATGTACTAAAGGAACCCGTCTACAAAGACCACTTTTTGTGTTTCCCTTGGGCGGTCGCTATAGACAGGTTCGACTCTATTTAGAGCAAGCACCATAAGCATGTAGCCATCATTGTTAAAATCATCATAACTATATTTCTTTACCATTGATCCACACTGATTTAACTTTGCCTTGCAGGGTTATAGGGGTATCATTTGAATGGCTAAGCAAGTGCAAAGTGAAATTTTCCCCTTGCTGTTTCTTCTCTGAAGTTCCTTTCACTTAGCACATGTACCTCTAGCATAATTTAATGTTATAAATAGTTACAAAGCAGTTAGGTTTGAAGTAAGTTTAACGGATAGGTATATTGATAGGTCCAGGGCTGTATAGAAGGTCAATAATCATTGCTAGAATTGACCACCAAGCAATCATGATTCTCACCTGTTGCTGGTGCGCTAATGTCTGTTTGACCAGCACGCTCTTGATGCTCTGCTCCATGGCATACTTCTTAGACTTCATGACAGCCTCCTGCTGTTCCGCGCTCAGCTTAGGTAGTCCCATCATGGACGGCATCCCGGGCAACGCCAGCAGGGTCTCCTTCTTTGCACCGGGGCCAGCTAGTACTGGCCCCGTCTGCTCTGCAAACTGGAACTCAAAGCTCTGCAGCGATGGTGGAGGCGGCGGCGTGGAGGACTCCTCTTCGACTGCTAGGTCCATGAGGGGAGCTTCATCGTGGAGGGAAAGGGCAAACAGGAGAGTGTTAGAGACATACTTGTGAAGGAGAACTTGATAGTATGCACTGTGTGGACATGCTCGCCACAACACTGCACACCATCAAGGGGGTCATGCCCTTAAAAAAAAATCTACCCCTCCCCCCGTTTTTTTTTCTTCTTTCAAATTCAGCAAATTAGAATAGAATGAATCTTTTATCAAATGTGAGAAAACTTAGGTAAAGGCTGAATGATATTCATCTGTTTTACAGACGCAAACATAACTAGGTTTAAATATTTTATTCCCTTTCGGCCAGGCAAAAATACACAAAATACTCAATATTAAAATAGTTTTCATTCACACAATTCATTTCTGACCAAATTAGCATCTCTATAAAATTGTTAGAGAGATAGAGAACCAAGTCTAAGCTTGCTTATCTAAAATTTCCCAATCAACCTTTGAATAACCAGTGATAATATCGAAAACAAATAAATCCCATCTATTCAACAGAAAGAGGTCACAGCATACAAAATACAAGAAAGGAAGTCATGTCAAATGCTTCTTTCATACCGACGCTTGCCACAAAGAAATGAAAGAGAGAACAATGGCATAGAGAACAGTGGCAAACGTCTAAATTCAATCCACCATTCTATACAAACATCACCGTTTGTTTACCACTAGAGTAGCGTTAAGGGGTGGTTGGATCGATAGCTGAATGATGGGTAGCGGTGCAGCATCGGGTCGATATTTTTTTTTACATGGGATCGGTCGGACGGTCCGAAGAGCGCAGAGGTCAGCGACCTCACTGGCCATGGTGGATCGCTTGTGGGTCGGCCAAGGTCAGAGGTCATATGTTTACATACAACCTCATCACCCCCTTTTCACACATGCTGCTCTCTAGCTGAAGCTACATGGCATAAAATAAAGAATAAAAATGCAAAGAAAAAAATACAAAGACAGGGAAGAAAAACCTTGAGTCAAATCCAACATCAGCAAAAGACAAAATATTTGCAGGAAGAGGGGATAATGCTTCCTATATTTGGCTTGAATGGCTGGGCTTACAAAATGTCAAGGGGTCCAATATTCATAGTGATGGAACTTACATTAACTACTTAAACTAACTACTTCTCATGGCATCTAAGGTTTATTTATTTGCTAATTGGAAATTTTTACTTATCCAGTAATGGTAAAATTCAAAATATGTTCTTGATGATCTATGTGACATCTACATTCTGGTACAAATTCCAAAATTAAGGTTCTCTGGTTTCTCAGAAAGTAAAATTGTATACAAATTTTTGTCAATCTACATGCAGAAGGAATATGACAGCAATGTCAGGTAACAAATGTATCATTTCTAAGAGTGGCTATTTGGGACTTGCAGATTGAACTGCTTCTTTCATTAAGTCTATCGAAAATCTCTTAAAAATTTGACCAGGGAACCGTCATGAGGCAGATTAAACTGCAAGGGGATTCAAGATAATAAACATCTTTGTAGCAAGTTCTACTATCAAAGCAAATCCTTTCACAAAACTATTCCTATTGAGGGGGAATATGTGGGAGAGGAGGAATAAAGAGAAAAAATTGTGATGATGACATCTCGGTCGCTCAGTTCTGTTAGCTGCTCAGAAAGACAATGCGTCACTCCTTGCTGGTTTTGCTTTTATATGCAAATAAAAAAATGACCAAAAAACAAGAGAAGAAAAACATAGGTTACGATACATAGGGCCTTTAAGCAGGCCAAAATAACCTCTCTTTAATTCACCTTCCACATCAACACACATTAGCTTCAAGATTAAGTAGAGATTTCTTACAAATGATGTTTCTGACATTAAAATGTTGGGAATAATTCTGACTTTACTGCCAATTTATCTGAAATATCCTGATTTTACGTCATCAAAGAGGTGTTTCTCCATCATACTTGAACAACAATTGATGCACTTAAAACATATCACATCATATTATTCTCCAAACACTAATAATAGTGAAATCCTTCAAACTTAATTCAATTATCTTTTCCCCTCACTACAACTTTCAGATAATCCTTTGCAACTATGATCGTATATATATAAATGTATGACCTATAATATCTGAACATGCAGCAATAAAAACAAAGAAGACTTGTGATAGCTTTTCTCCCTACTCTATCAAAATAGTTGTTTTACTTTTCATTTTCTTTAATGCACACATTTCAGAGTGCCTCATCGCACAGCCGCCTGCGTCAAGTGCACGGGAATAGCATCACACCTGGAAGAATAACGAACAAGGAAAGAAAAAAGAGAGAGAGAAAGAGCAGAGCATTTACAGTGGTCTAACATCCATTCATGCCATTTTCTTTCAAATCATTGGCATACTAACTTGTAGGTTTTACCTTCCATTAATCTGCATATACATGTAAGGGTGTGTGGGACAGTACAAGTTTATTATTTCAGGAGAGACACTTATCAAAATTGTTAAAAGTGAAGGAAGGGATGAATGAATTATGAAGGGTCTGCAGAAGAGGATAAAGCAAATAGAAAGACTGTGATAAATGGAGTTTTCTACATGAAAGGAAAATGGATGGGCAATCTGTACATGAAAAATACATATTGCCGCCCCACTATAACATTTTTTTTTTTAAATAAAAAATAATAAAAAATAAAAAATGAAAAAAATCAATTAAATAATTTTCAAGGAAACAATTTGAGAACTGGGATGCAAACACAAATAATGTTTGACTTACATGAGAAACAGGAGGGGTTATATCTATCAATTCAACCCTACATTGTTTCCTAACCTTATTCATGCACCATTCCCAAGTTTTTAAGAGGATGTGAGTGATTTTTTTATCATAAAGTAAGTAAATCTGCCACCTTACAGCATTCCTAACAACAGTTATTTATACTACATGAGATTCTTGTATTCCACGATGTCGTTTCTGAGAATAAAACCCATTCAGTTCTGCTGCCATGACGATGCTTTACCAAAGCCTACGAAGAAGAAAACTCAAAAACAAAGAGAAAACAAAACAAAAGACAAATATCAGAAGCGATTGAAATGATCGTATGAACATCAGATGTATTTATGGTTAGCTAAGGAGTACTGGTCAGATGCAAGATGGAAAAATATAAGAAATCTTAGGAAGATGAAGTTTGCAAAAGCTTTCAAGGTGGTTCATGTCACATTTTGACCCTAAGTTGTTCCAAAATAAACTTTTCATCCTATCACCTCAATGAGTTCTCTCTCCTGAAATTTTGCGCCACAGGGCATCACAAAAAAAAACAATTAAAACTTTTAGTTCTAATTTTCAACAATTTCGTTGATGCAGTCTTTTTTTTGAAGGGGTTGTCTACACACCAGTATTGAGCCACACACACACACACAGTCATACAACAGCAGAAAATGTTCAGAAAAATGTTCAAAAGCAAAACTGAACCGAATGGTAAACAAAGAATTTCTCACCATCAGAACATGTTCTTTCATGACAGCACAACCACCAATGCACCCATAGAGTCATCACTTTGATTTTCCATGTTCTTGTTAAAGCTATTAATTTCTCATTTCAACAGAAATAATATAACTTGGCATTCTGGTGGGTTAGCTACATTACTTAGAAATTTCTTGATGACAATCAAAGCTCTCTGATGGCGAGAAATTGCATGTTTACCACTCAAGGCCCATGTTTGCAAATGGACATGAAAAGTCACAATTTCATATGATCAATTGCGACATTCAGAATAAACACTTGATGAAAAAAAAAAATTGCACAATATACAAGTGCAATGGATCATGTAAGTGCAACATGGCATCAAAACTTGATAAAACATTTCTTCCATAGAATTCATTATATCAATATTAGAGTGACAACTAATCCAGGAAATATAAGTATAGAATGAAAGAGCAGTACAAATTAAATTCACTCAGCACTAGGCACGTGCACAACACACTCTAACATCACTCTCATGAACCCCTACACGTTTTTGGATTATTTTTCTTTCTTTCTCTGAGGACAAGTTTTCAGTGGAGTATACCTAGCCTCGTTTCAGATTTTGCAAACTTCATGTTCCTGCACATCAGGCAGAATATACCCACCAGGTTGAGACTCCAACTCCAGTTTGATCTTCTTTGGGGATGGTTCTTGCATTTGGATCTCTTCCACATGGTTCTCTTCCATCAGGGCAACTGGCTCCTGTCAAAATAGAAATAGTCAAAATAGATGAAAAGTTATAAGAATGGGCTTGAACTTAAATCAATCTCAAGATTCTATTTTATTAAACAAAAAATTGAACAATGATGAAAGAACATTTATCCATTAAAGCCCGTCTGCACTAGTTTGGCCAGGGGGATGAGACCTCTCTGCAAGGTCGCTTACAGGTGGTTATCTCATCAAATCAGCTCTCAATTAACATAAGAAAAAGGGGATCATGGGGGACCAACAGGCACCGATTAGGCATCGTTTGCTATATATAGAGGGCACAAGTAGTGCAGTGGGTCTTTAAACAGGCAATCTTTCCTTAGGATGGGTAAGATAGAATTTTTTTTCTTTGGCGCTCTGTGGGTTTAGGGTTCCCGATCCGTGCGCTGGCGATGCGAAAAACGGATTCTGTGTTATAAAATATCCCCACTTCACTGTCTACTTTTATGGGTTGTCCGTCTTTCAGAAGATATATCGCTCATTATCAGTAGGGTCCCTTAGCCTTAAGGGCTCTCTCGAAATGTTTTTTTAATGATAGTATTCGAGAGAGCCTTAACTGGCTCCCATACGGCCCCATGGAGAGGTAGGTAAACAACATCAAAAATGTGTCCAAAATCACACTTTCCCGCACCCGCCCAATATTGGACAGTGGCTTTGATAAATTGTGTGGGACTTGTGATCGTAATTAATCCCAGAATATCATAATCAGAGGTAAAAATAAAAAATTAAAAGCAATTTTCTTACCAGACCGATCAGCTTAGCTTCCTTTTCACGTGTACCGTGGGAATTTACGATCTCTACACAATGGTGATGACCTCTGACTGGCACTTCCGTAATTGTGGGTAAATTGTGCTGCTTCCGTATAATGCGCTGTATGAGTGTTATTCAGCGCATTATACGGAAGCAGCACATTCTCGTAAATGTGCTGCTTCCGTATAATGCGCTGAATAACACTCATACAGCGCATTATACGGAAGCAGCACAATTTACCCACAATTACGGAAGTGCCAGTCAGAGGTCATCACCATTGTGTAGAGATCGTAAATTCCCACGGTACACGTGAAAAGGAAGCTAAGCTGATCGGTCTGGTATAAGCCTGAGTCATTACGGTTTTTGTGCTAAACGGATAACCGTTAAAAGTATACGGGCGGTTTCGTTTAACCGTTTAATAATAATCTTAAAAAGTGAAAATACAGTATTTGTAATAGTGATGTAGCTCGGAACCCTGCTGGTCTTCAGACTGTCAGGCTGAGCATTCCAGCCGGACTATGGTACAAATTGGGTCATCCTGATAAACAGAGACCAGTAATGAACAACATAAAACATGTCTTATTATTCCTCATCTGAATCTGATATCATGATTAACCTTGCAAACTTGCAAAGTTACTCTGTGAAGACAGCTTGATCTGTGACGTGTTTATATATGCCTTTGCAATGCAATGTTTGCATGTGGTCAGGGAGAGAGCTCCCTTCATGCAGGGACATGTCTAGCATGTCCCTGCTACATGTATCATTGCCATATGAAATTATGTGGAAGTGTGTATCACACACACCTAAGACACACCCTGCAATGAGCTGATCCAAGTTAGTGACCAATCAGGAAGGTTCTCTAGCTATGTGGGTGGAGTTTGATACCAGCATAAATTACAGGTTGGTGACCGCGCGTGCTCTCACTGTACCCAGTTCAGTGGGAGGTCAAGAAGCCACGCCCACATGTGTGCTTGTGATAAGCATGCGTACATGTACAGTGTATTTGGGCGCCGGAGGTTTGTGAGTACATGTGTGTGTGACTGAGAGAGCATGCATGGACCAGGCATGCAGGGACATGAGAGAGTGCAGTAATAAGAAAAGGTACATGAGCGATGAACATAAAGAGGGTGAGAAAAGAGATAAGGGGGCTGGTTGTTTTATTGTTTACAAATTCATTCATGGAGATTACTGCTGCCAGAAAGCTGGCGCGCAGCGGCCAGGGTGTAACATTACACTGTGGTTTCTTTGATTATCTTTATCACCGGCTATTAGCACATTCCAAAATGTATAAAAATAACGGTTAAACGGAGCAAGAAATGCCAAACGGTTTTGATGAATGCGGTCGGATAACCGTCGGTTAAACGGATTGACTCAGGCCTAGTCTGGTAAGAAAATTGCTTTTAATTTTTTATTTTTACCTCTGATTATGATATTCTGGGATTATTACGATCACAAGTCCCACACAATTTATCAAAGCCACTGTCCAATATTGGGCGGGTGCGGGAAAGTGTGATTTTGGACACATTTTTGATGTTGTTTACATACCTCTCCGTGCAGGGGTATGGGAGCCAGTTAAGGCTCTCTCGAATACTATCATTAAAAAAACATTTCGAGAGAGCCCTTAAGGCTAGGGTCCCTAGTCAAGGGACTGAGGATCGTCCGCATAAACGAGGGTATCTTCTTATTAAATGTGGACAACTTGCGTCCTCAAAAATAAGGATCGTCTGCATTTTCGCAGACATTTTTTTTCATCGGTGCTCTGCAGGTTTCAGGTTCCCCAACCGCACGCATCTGTCCGCGTTTGCAAAGACGATACTTATTCTCGGACCAGCGCCCCTGTACAAAGTCAATGTAAAATGCATCAAGAAAATTGCAGAATCTGTTTTTTGCTTCGCCAACGCGCAGATCAGAAAACAGAACGCGGACATTCCTTATCCTCGGACCAGCGCCCCTGTTCACTCAACATGCAAATTCCAATAATGATTCCCCTGGTTTGTTCAGTTTTCAAAGCATTATCTCAATTTAAACCTGCTTGCATTTGCTGCAGCCGTCTACCACTGCCCTGCCTTGGCCTGGATTGGGCCAGCATGAAGCTTCAGCACGCCAGTACCCACATGATGCTATGCACAGACAGTCAGCACACTACACACACACACACAGCGTTAGCCGTTTATACATTCACTCACATAGTCACAATGCAATGGTAGTCCACGTATTCGAGAGAATCGAAGACTCGACTCTCTACTCTAGGACAATTCTTCTCATTTTCTTTACTTTCCCAGGACTAATTTCCCTATTAAACCATCCTATGTTTATCTACATATTACGAAATATATATTTCAGGTCGATACTTACAGCATCTCCATTAGTTTCTGCCATTATGATAGTCGTTCCCTCTTCGTTTTTGCATGAAATATGAACAGAACATCAAATTTATCGGCTACCCATTCGCTCGTCTAGCTGCATGCGTTATGCGTTCGTTCAGCTAGCTAGCTTGGAATTAGTTTGGAAGCAGCGAATTTTCGTCTTTTAATTAATTGAATAGCGCCATCTCTTTGATCTCTGAAGTTAGGATTCTGTGTTGACGAATTTTGGCATTGCAAGTGACAAAGTCCGGGATTACTTATGGCAAATTCACAGGCAAGTATGATTTATTAATTATCTTAAATTGGCATACGTTCCTGTCTTTCCTGTGAAGGTACAAAGATCAAGTTTATTAGAAATATAAACAGGCTTGGGTGTCACTTCTTTAGGGTAAATAGTTGTTGGACTACCATTCGCCTGCTTATTTTTGTCCATACACGTTCACTGCACTGCCTGCATCTGTGACTGTGAATGTGAGTGTGAGTGAAGTGCGAATGTGAATAAATGGATTGTGATGGATTGTGTAGTGAGACGGATAGGAAGAACTTGGACAGTTGAATTTGTCATTGGCTGTGTTACTGTTACGCAATTGCACTTGTTCTGGAATGTTGCAAAAACAAGGCTCATTTCTCCTGATTGAGGTGTCATATGAAAGGGCAGAAAATGAACTTTCTAGAAATGTGATTTTCTCTTTGAAATTCAGATAGTCTAGGTCTACCACCCACCAAGTGACTTTTTGATACCCTCTCGTGAAATGCGTGAAATATGCATCATATGAGTTGCATCAAATGAAAGAGGAGGATCTAAGCTTTACAAATGTGTCATTCATTAATTATAATTGTGATTAAGTTATGATAAAGCATCAATAATTCTAGGTTCGTTTTTCTTGGACGCACTGTATAGGGCTCATTCATACAGACTCTCAAAAGTTCAATCTGGACCGCAATCTATTCTACCATTATTCACCCTTCTCTCAAACTGTTCTGTGTATTCTTCCCTTTTGTTTAGGGTATAGCAATGGAGAACATCACCAGGCAACTCCAAGGCAAGGTCTTCATCCAGCGTGACTACTCAGAAGGCACAGGAGTTAAGTTCCAGACAAAGCTTCCTCAAGAACTCACAGATCGGGTAAGTACGATGGAAACCGGGGGGGGGGGGGGGGGGGGGGGTTTCACATAACTTGTCATTAGTTTGTGTTATAAGCTACTGAAATCCTTGCTTCTGATTGGTTATCAGCAGATTTGTCACTGATTTTTATCATTTGTTATTGGAAAAAAAAAGGTGAAACAGGTCCCTGTTGTATAACATGTAGGCTCTGGCAACGATTACGTTCAATATCCCACACTGCAAACTGAAGTCCCAACTTCAACAGTGGACCAAATACTATATATCTCCTGTATCGGGTCTTATGTATATATGTTCTGCATTTTCCAATACCAATCGCCCCATATGGGAAAGTTAATTTACATTTCCCTCACCCGAATACCAACTGAGAGATTAGGGTAGGGGTTATTTCTTGATGGGACCACGGTTTTGCTGTGTGGGAGACTTGTTCATTCATTAATGGTATTTTCACCAAATCTTGTGTCAGCGAATTATGACCTACTGAACATGGAAACTGGCTACCATCTCCCTATAAGTTTAGACCTTGCTTATGAATGATAATTCAAGTAGCAAGTGGTAATAATGAGTTTAAAAACGAACACCTCAAAAAACGTCAGGAATTGTTATTCACATATTTGTTTGTCTACCGTAGTACCGTGTAGTTATTCAACAATAAGCATCAAACTTACATGTAAGTTTATTTAAAATTCAAAGAAAAACTTAACTTTCAATTTCTAGTGAACATGGAGTCGTGAAAATATTAATTCAATGACACAGATACATGTCCATATACTGGTAGATACACACACAGAACTATTGCCCCATGTTATTATACTAAGCAACAAATTAAGTATCACCAATAAGCCAAGTTTCACGGTTGCAGTCTGAGCATGAGCAGATAAAGGTCATTGCAGAACAAATTGTGAAATATACAGAGACAAAATACTGGATACGTGCTCATGAAAGTTATGTAATCATTATTCATTTACGCACAAGCTGTGCACTCCATGATACACAGGTGGAAGTATGCTTTGAAAAGGGGAAACAAGGCTATTTATGTAGCACCTCCATCGCTGTAGGAGGGATTATTTCAAAATGTACAAAGTGGGACCTCTTTATGTTTTGAAGATCTGTGGATAATTGTGGTCATTTGGGACATGTGCTAACCGTGGACTGGTCTAATATCCTATATTTTTTTTTCTCCTTCGAACTCTCTAGATTGATCAAGCAAGATTTGAGTTCACCGTCAACAAGCTAAACGAGTTTTACGCTGAGGCCGAGAGGTTAGGGGCCAGGACGTATTGTGAAAGCTGCCTCGCATGTTTGACGGCGTACACAGTACTGGTCTGTATGACTACGCATTATGACAAGGTACAGTCTGAACTAAATTTTATCAATTTAATCATTTTGAAGCAGAAATTTCAGCTTTTAAAACAGGAATTGAGGAAGTTAGGGGAATCTTATTTTGATTTAAATGTCATTTTTCCATACCTCTTGTTATACAGTATCAAGTGTTCTTTCTTTTTTCCCCTTTTGAATACTTAGTTTTAATATTTTGTATGTGTATATGGTAGAATCCCCCCGAAAGAGAAATTGATTTTTTTTTAAATTTGGATTTTGTACATGTAGGAGCGATTATTGACATTTGCGCCTATTTGTAGCTTCAGGCCAACATGGGTATACAAAAGAAAGCATTCAGAGAAGAAACAAAATAGTAAACACTCATGCTTTTCATGCACTGAATGAAATGAAAAATGTTACCCTTTTGAGTCTTTATTTATACCTAAAAAGTGTTTGTTTTGATGTAGTTCACATGGTTTAAAGCTTAGCATTGTCTATTACATGTAATTGCTACCATTCATTAACATTACATTTGATTTGTAACTTTCTTCTTACAGTGTGTTAAAAAGGCAGGTCTTTTCATACAACAGCAGAACGATGAAATATACGCTCCACGAGGGTTGGTCATCACAGACCCGTTTACGAGGGGTCTCAGAGTTGTATCCTTTTAAGATGATTAAAGTATACATCAAAGTCTACTGAGAGAAAGAAGGATGTTATTTCATATACTTTTACATAGAGTTGTGCCCTTCTGGCTCACAGCAGGCAATATACATGTTTATGTATGGGCCCCACCAACATATCAAATAACATGTTAAACAATATTTTATCGTGACTGTGCCATGGACCAGTGATGGCCTGCAAGGCCTTGGGGTAAAGTTGTTGCCCAGCAAGCAGTAGATGGCAGGTTCAAATCCTGTTAGTTAAAAAATATATCCTGACTTGTTTTTAAATTACAAGATCGAGCACACGATCTTTATTTACTGGATTAAGGCCAAATATTTCTTTACAAATTGAAATTACTTCCAGGAAGCCTAGCATCCAAATGTTTTTCTGGTTGTTAACAAATTGTAGTAAATGTAGTTTCTTGAAAGAGGAAGTTTCAAGAATCATGTTAGCTTTGACAAAACCATAAAATAAGAAAAAAACAGATGGTGAAAGTTTGAGGAATATGTGATTAAGGATAAGAAAGTTATGAAGTTATTTATTGATTTAAAAAATGAGAGAGAGGTTTTCTCTCTCTCTCTCTCTCTCAAGAGTTCTTTCCTTAACTCATCTAATCCCCTTCAGGTTGAGATCACAGTTTATGCGACCGACACATGATCACGGCATGGCCATGATGATTCATGGTTTATTATATCTTCCTGTGGGATGATCGTCGATCAGGGCACAGAATACCAACATCTCTCGTGTAAATAGCTCGACCAAGAAATTTTCATACACCTTTTTTTATGTAAATATAAATATGAATATAATTATAAATATCAGTAATTTTTGATCCCATTTGTGTGATCTAATGCTTTCAATATTTATTAATGCTTCAAATTGTTAAAACTATAGTCACTATAGTTCAATGGCCAAATCTGAAATTCAGTCATTGTGGGTCATATCACCTACATGAATTTTGAAAATAGAAAATCGCTCGGTTTCTAGCATAATCATTTGTATTAGTGACATTCATAGTTTGACACCAGTGGACAATTTGAAATTAATCAGCCTTTTTGTAAAAAGGGGTGGGGGTGGTGTCATATCTTTTCAAGATTACCGGTACTCTCAATGTTCTAATTTTCACAATTTGTTAATATACCTCTTATACATGCCAGCATTAATAGGATAGAACTTCAAAGAATTTGATTTTTCTGAACTTCAGAAGGGTGCTCAATATAGGCTTTGTTGCATGTACTCACATTTTATGAACAAGTGAATAATGATGCCAATATCTGATAAAAACATACATTTGTTTATATACATGTAAGTGATGAAACTTTTCAGATTCAAACTTTCACAGTCATGACTCGCTCATGTTTACACTGACTGTTCTTGCACTCTACAATGTATCTAGTATATAATTTATTGATATCGATGTTGTCCACCGTTGTCCTTTGTGTTTGTGTCTTTATCTCGTTTGTTTTGATTGAAAGATCTGTCTTTGTTTTCAGACATTTTACTTCTGTACAACTCAGCTGCTGCTTGTTTGTTTGTGTACAAATTCTATTTTAATATATATCCGTGTAAATTTAAATTAAAACTATGAATATACTGTTTTCATATTTGTCTCGTCATTGGCCATGTGTCAGGTAGAAGCTTGATTAACAAAAAATAATAACACCCATGCATTTGCATTCTTACTCTTTTCAATACCTATACCAAGGCGTAATTATAAGGTAAAAACTAAAGCATGTCATGTTCATGTTAATTCTTAAGTAGCCAGTCATTGTCATTAAACTTTTGAAATATGCTGTTTTGTTTTTTCGCTACTACAATGAAGCTATTATTAATAATAATAATGATAATATATGAGATTTGTAAGATGACAAATCCTCTTGAAAGCAGATGTTCAAGGCACATTAGTGAAAAAGCGAAGAAGAAAAAACCATATAAAACGATAGACTGTCATAAAATTGTACTGCTCCATTGTCCATCACTTTTGTTTTGCCTCGCTTTGTTTGTTTGTTTGCACGTCCGTTTTGTCACGAGAGAGCTAAAAATTAGAAATCCACAGAATTGTAGAGTTTTATTGATTATGGTTGGTTACTTTTTGAACTGCAATTGTTGCTGTATGGTAGGGCAACACTTTGTGTATACAAGGCATAGAATTCTTTCAGTTTATCCAAAACTACATTATCACTATGAAATGCTGAATGTATTTTTTATTCAAATTTTGTGACCTTCTTCAGAACTCTGCTAAAACCAAATTCTTATCCTGAATGAAGAAGTTGTTTTTCAGAGTGTAATATAGAAATGACATCATGAAAACTAATGTTTAAAATGCATGTACATGTATTTGGTCACCACTTAGTATTGTTGGTTGGTTTGTTGCTTTACCTGAATGGAAGAAAGCATGTGTATGCTTGTATTGATTAAAGAATTATTGTATTAAAGTAAGCAACCAGGGGTCCCACAGCTTCAAGTCCTCTCCAAGGGACTAAGTCATGAGGATTAATGCTTTATCAAACGTCACAATCACATCGAATTGGTTAGAACCAGCGACCCCCAGTTACGAGACCACTGCTTTACCGCTGTCTGTTCATTTCACATGTAATTTCACTCAAATTTCCAGGCTCTTTCTTCAGATTGCTGGCTTGTATCGTGTTATATTTTTGTAATTATTTGTTCGTTCATTGTATCTTGATGTTTTTGCAATTTTTGACCTTGACCATGAAAAACGTTTGTTTGTTATTGATAAAAAGTAGTTATAAAATATTGAGGGCCAAAACTAAAAACCATGATATCTAATACATGTATGCATTTTGCATGCTTATGGTGATTTTTGCTACTCGCTGCATTCTCTTCATGATTATCAATAGATTATTTACGAATTATTTCATTTACCTGTTACCAATAATTGTATCTCAAATATTTAGAATGCAATTTTCATACATTAGTTGTTGCTAGATAGGGCAAACATTATGGCTAGCCCTACCTAACAACATGTAATATATGCAATTTGCATTCTGACTACTGAGATTCAATTATTCTTAACAGGTAAATGAAATAATTCACATTGAGGTACTTCACAAAGACGGTTGCATTAAATTGGGTTACATTATGAAATGACCTGCTCACGGGAAGAGCTAGTAAATCCAAAATACTGACTTTTGAAGAGTAAATATAAAAATGTTCCTTGGAGCTCTATCAACGGGTTAAATAACATTTTGTGAGGCACAAATCTTATCCTCGACTGCCATTTTTTCATTTTTAAATCTATTGAGGGCCAGAAGGATATTAACACTGTATATGAAATTAACGCCCCTCCGGCTCTCGGCAAACTATATTTACTGACAGTATTTGATGGTCTTTCCATTTTTGTACATAAAAGATTGCAGGAATACCATGTAAGTGTAAATCAATGGACATGGACCCGCATGTGTACCACCAGCACCCCAGACCACTATGTATACTGGATATGGTCACATAGAATTTCAAATTTATCTAACATATACTCCTTACCGGTAATTGAATTCATAACTTCAAATGCTGTCAATGCTGGAGTTCTATGTTTAATTTTCTTCCTAACATTTGTTGTGGTTCCATAGGAGGTGAAAACTGAATTTTAATCAATAATTTTTTTTTGGAACAAAAATTCATGTGAAAAATTGAAAGGTGATGTGGATCAGATTAAGCCTATTTTGTAAAAGAGATATTATTTGTGTTTATATTGCTATAATCAAGTTCATGCGGAAGTATTTATGATATAGTTTCTATGTCAAAATGAAAATAAAGATATCTAACAACACTGAAATCAACCGTTTTCCTTTTGAATACATTATTTCATGTGTGGAATTAAAATGTGGTGATACTATTGGACATTCATAAACTTACATGTTCCAGTAGTTGTATGTGTGCCTGCATGATTGTATCACATAACCAGAATTTAGCCTGCTCAGAAGCATAAAGGTGTTAACTGATATATTTTAACATAGTTATTAGTTAATGCCCTTTGGTGGTTATACAACTTTGCTCACTCTGTTATCCTGTCTTTTAGATTTTAATTTTTACTCCATGACATTCTTTTTTAATATTAGATTGGCAACTTGGTAAAATAAAGTAGAAACCCACACACCAAGTCACACCAAAGTCTATGGAAAAAATGCAGTCACACATGACACGGTGTGAGAGGGTGAACTTATTTCAAGCTATACTGCAGCCCCCAAATAGTAAATCAAATTATATTCTTAGAATTATGAGGTATATTTAAAACTTCATCCTGTACAGATACAGTTGACAACTGCATCAATCATTCCCTGTGTTTTGGGGGTATTTGTAACTCAAGAATGGAAGGTGGAGTAGTTGAATTAGGGCCTTTGTTGAATACTTTTAGATGGAAGCTTTAATATGTGACATTCTAAGAAACGAATCGGGGCAAGTCACATTTCGAAACTTGGGAAGAGTACAAATAATTTAGTAGTTAACTGTATACATTTACAAGCAGCCCTGCACATGACTGTGTTCTTATAACTCCTATCCAAATTTAATGTCTTCTTTTTATTGCTATCAAGAACACAAATACTTTCAAGGAATTAACTCAATTAAGGGCAATTTCATTTTACTGCTAATAGAAATCAAATTTGGGATGTGGGTTATGTATAAAGGCATTGTAATGTTTCCACATTACAAAAAAGTGATGCACAAGGCTTACTAAAAATTGCCTTGTGGCGATTCTTTTTGTGATCACGTTCTAGTTTAGTGCATAAAGTATAATAACTCTTTTAAAGAAAAAAAATAATCTGCATCATCATCCCTGAGGAAGGAAGCACATTTAAAAAAATACACCTTGATTTCCTGTGTGGATTTCAATTGGATGACAATAATACTACTAAAATGATACTTTCTATTTCCCCATAACGTGCCTCTAATCATATGGCTACTTGGCTATTAAAATGCCATTATAGAAGCTCTAGCTGTATGCATGAGTCATCGGCAAGTCGTGTTCTAAATATACTTCGTTTTAAAGCATTTGATGCCTCCTTGTAATGACTCATGATGCGTACATGTAACATGATATTGATACTTTGATGTCCCAGTGTGATCTGGGATAAAAACCAAATTGTTGAGGTTGTAATTGATTTTTTTGTTATATCTGCTTCTCTTGTTTTCTCTTTCAGTCTCTGTCCATCTGTCTGCCTCTCCTTTCCTTTTGCTCTCTCTCTCTCTCTCTTCTCCCCGATACAGTTATATACCGTAGCTTGTGTTTATGAAATAACTATTTACATTTTAAAGCATTTAATGCCTCCGTGTAATGACTCATGATTCTTTGATGTGCTAGTGTGATCTGGGATTTAAAAAACAAATTGTTGAGGTTGTAAGTTATACTTTTAGATATTAATATCAGTTTTTCTCTCTCTCTCTTTCAGTCTCTGTCCATCTGTCTGCCTCTCCTCTCCTCTTAATTGCTCTCTCTGTCTCTCTCTCTCTTCTCCCCTATACGGTATATAGCTTGTGTTATATGCCATTACTATTCTTTTTTCTTTCTTTCTTTATGTAATCATGGCAATAACACAGGGGAACCCTTATCCTTTCATGACACAGTTAAAAAAAAGTGAAAACAAAGTAATAAGGTAAAAAATGAATATGGTACAAAATTCCTCCTAGCTTTTCTCTATCTGTCTATTAAAATAAGGAACATTGTTTTTCTTGTTTTAAAGCCTTTATCAGGGATTTGCAAGCTCTCATAAACTGATCTCAAATTTCAAATAAAAACACTGGTTTTCTTTCCACGGGTAAAAATTGAAACCCTCTCATGATTTTGTTCACAACAAATAGGGTGAATACCGGTAAAACACTCCCACTAGAAAAAATCAATTTGAAAAGAAAAATGACTGCAATTTTGCACCATATTTTTAGGAAAGTTTTCAACAATAATTTTTTACATTTTGACCCTTATACAAGTATTGAGATTTTCACTGAGCAAATCCCTGCCAACCCCCTCAAAATGAATAGTTTCATTTGTATCCAGAAAAATTGCATACTACAAATCAAATCTTAATTAGTCTAGACTTTATATTCTACCTGGTATTTGGGGGCTAAATTGATCACATATTATTCTTCAATTGGCAACAATAATATATTTCTTTCATTGCTTCATTGTTAAATTAAATGTATGAAAACAATATAAATTGGCAACAATGCAGTCAAAAAGTTTAAAATATGGCCGGTTTTGAATCTCTCAACATGTTGCCAACTGAAGGATTTTAAAGAATTTTTTTTGTTCTTCTTAAATTCCTAGTATCAAATAAATTAAGTGATGAAACAAGAATGGATGCAGTGTGTGCAGACATTTTTGCCCTTTCTACTCATGCATCTTGCATATTTTTTAGGGCTCTAAAATCACAAGTTATTGAGTCAAACCACAAAATGTGGAATGATTGTAGGGACCTCTTTTCACGTCTCCCTTGAGTGGTCTTTATATACAGGTTTAATTCACTGTATCATAGTTGATTCAGCACTAAAATGGTCTCTGTGCACCTCCTAACTTCAGGGTAGCCGAACCATAGACAAAAAAGAAGAAACACTGCACTCCTTTTGAATTTCACTTCATCAATGATTTAATGTTCTTCCATAAATAATCAACTTCAATTTGTATCTACATTGGGATCATGATAAATGTTCAAATTCACAACATTCTTACGCACAAGAATAACATGACACATCACATACAGGTGAATGTACTACTGTAGTTCAAGAATCATCTTTGGAGTCATGTCTAAATCCAATCACATTTCACAATCCTGGCAATTCATGATTTGCATTCTAAAATTTACTGTCATTTCTCTGCATGGTTTAATAGAAATAATGATGACAAGCTTACGATTTCAGGGCCCCTTGCAGAAAGAAAAAAAATTACAATTGATGGTAACTTTGCCATCAATATTAGCTACCATGGCAACATTACTCAACAGCCAATCAAATCAAAGTTTCCATGGAAGTTACAATTAATGGAAAAGTTACCATCAATGGCAAGTTTTATGCCACAGGGCCCTGGAGATGGCAAATATTTGTGTCACTATACTAGCCTAAATTAACCCACATGTCTATTGAATGATATATCTGACAAAATTGTAAAAACTAATTGATGTTTCTTGTATGTTAGATGATTGTTTTACTAGACTGCTATATTAAAGAAAGCATATGCCATAATGCCAGCTAGGGTATATGCTTGTAAATAAACAACCAGGGGAGCAACGGCTTTAAGTCCTCTCTGAGGGACTTGGTAATGAGGATTAATGCCTTATCAAAGGGCACAAGCGCATTGACTTGGTTTCGAACCCGGAACCTCCTAGTTACGAGACTACTGCTCTACCAATGAGCCATCGTGCCTCTTCTTTGGACTTTATCAAACCCCAATTCTAACCCTAACTTTAATGCATATAATGTTGAACACAATAGTTTGATTTAAACATATCCCTTTAAATTTCAATATCAACCATATAATAGGATTAATTAAATTAATATTTCTATTTTTCTTTGAAATGTACATGTATAAACACAAGTGGTTACACTTCAAGTGCTAAAACATCAATTCCATGTATTGTGTTTGAGCATATACAAGAAAAACTCATACATACAGTGAGTTCAAAGATATTTCACAACAAATTTGACACCTGAAAATATAGGTTTAGTGATACCGCAAGTTTATAATGATTACCATGTAAGTGATATCCTAGATAAATGTTATTATTCATATGTATTATAAAATAAATAAAGAGTTACAATGGGTCACACACATTTCTTCTTAAATATATACCAATTTTTTAGGAGAGCAACATCTTTTTAAATATACATGTATTTACTAAATCTTAAGGAGAACAACATTTACAGTGTAAGATATTTAAAAACTATGTATACTAATTAAGTAGTTAATTAAAACAATTAATAGCATATGCTTTAACAAAAGATTACAAGTGAAGGACATACAAGCTCAATGACAAGCACAATTAAAATAAACATTTTTGGTGTGGCTGTTTAAAAAAAAAATTAAAATCACCTACGAAACAGATAAATAGAAAGTTTAACATGTATTTGAAGAAATTGCAACTTCTAATTAAATTATCTATTTTCTATATAACCTTCTTAACTTGATGTACAAAACATTTAAAAGATATCAACCTAAAAGTTCTTAAAATGTTATATCCTTTATAATAAGCTGATGAAAATGGACTGAATCATTTAAAGTTGTATTTATTAAAGATGACCTCATGAAGATGTACCGGTATTGAAAATGAAAATACATTGAAGTTCAGCATGTTTGTTTATTTGTTTGTTACTTTGTTTGTTTTTCATTTATCACAATTTTTTTCTGCCCAGCAGAAAATAATTGGCAGCATTGAGAGACTTTCCTACAACTACATGTTTGCAACTGGCAAGACTGAAATAGCAAGATAAAAATTACACATTTTCACTTCTTTTCTTCCTCAAACTGATTTGATAAGACTTAAATAAACCACACACAAGAGCATGTTTGTATACATGTCTCTACCATCTTCAGTACTGAATTGGCTCTGGGTGACTTGAATACTTGAGTTTACTGTTAATACATTTCATCTGAATTTCTGACTCGGCATTAGATGCAAATCACATATTTTTACATGTACTTGTACTTGTGCGAACAGTCATAAAAGCAGTAGTTGTGCAGAAATATATAATGTACAGTTAACAACTAAATTATTCATACCCTAACCAAGTTTTTGTAATTTTTTAAGTATGTGAAAATTGTATTTGTCCTGATTTATGCTTCTTGAGAATGTGACACATTCAAGCTTTGATCTAAAAGTATTCAACAAAGGTCCTAATTCAACCTTTCTAGCTTTCATTCTTGAGTTTAATACATAACACACAACAAATATCAAATTTACAAGGGGTATGAATAATTTAGTTATTGACTTTAAATATAAATACATTCTTAAAAAAGAGGGTTAAAATATTTCTTATGAATGATGTATAAAGTTCCATTCAATAAAATCCTGGGCAGCGTTTCAAGTTAAACCGTCATGAGTACAAACTTGTACTTGGTATAACAGTTTTGTCCCTAATGATGTCAGGGTACAGCCAACTCACAAAAAGATATAATTTAAAACAAAATGAAACAGCACACCTCCTGCCTATATAAGCAACACGTAACAGCAGTTTTCTGCAAGTTTACCTGACAGATATTAAGCAACGGTCCAAATTTTGGCAATGATCATGAAAATCTCAAGGAATTTCGTGTTGCTTCTTGTTTAAATAGCTGACATCTTTTGGGGGGATTTTCACATTTCATATGTTTTTGGAATATATTTCCTAGTTTATAATATGTGATAACAACAGTGGTGTTTCCACAAATTAGTATAAAGGGGGGGGGGGGCATTCAAACAAGGGGGATATGCCAGCTTAATTATATATATATGCTGGATATGCCACTCATACATGATTGACAATTCAAAGTAACCTTTACCTGTATTTAGTATACTGTTAAATTTTCTTCACTCTTCATTTCCAGTCTTTCAAATCACTGTTACAACCAATATACCGATTGGTAATTGATGCCTTCATGTCTAGATTAAATACATGTATGCTTACGATAACCAGAATATTCCACAAATTACCTAAAACTTTCTAAAAATCACTTTTTAACATCTCTATACATCTTCCACATACCGTACTTTATATACATTTTAACATGATACAAGTACAACATGTACACCAAATGTGAACTGTCACTCTATAAAAGACATTAAATGCATAATAATTATGTTTCACTATGTATAGGATGTACAATTGTGTATTAATTTTTCTCCAAAATATATATCCTCTTTAACATAAATAAACACATTAAAAAAATTGTATATTTAAAATCTGTAATTGGAGTCAAATCTTTGAAAGAGCATTATAATACATTCATTCTATTCTAGATTAAGTAATTTTTCTATACATAAAACAAGAAACAAATTCCACATTACAGTTAAGCTGATTTCTTTTTGCATAAAAATGGGGAATAATAGCAACAATTTTGATTTCCTAAGTTTCCATAAAACCACCTAGACCAATCATTCAACATCTAAAACTGACCCTACACTGATTGGTAAACAGTTCACTACCTTAAAGAGATAACAAAAATATTACTTTTAGAGTCTTAGAAAATGTACATGTGAACATTATTATTAAAATGGACATAACCTGCAAAGGTTTCCTTTTTAAAAAAAATCATTAATTTCTCTAATTTAACATAGTAATTACACATGTATGGTGCCAAATGAAGCTAAAACTTATTGAAACATGAAATACCATCTGTTACAAGCAAGAAGGGTGCTTACTAATACACAATAACACAGAGTTAAATCCTTCTGCCTCTGAACAGATGAAGAGAGAGAGAGAGAGAGAGAGAGACAGAGAGAGAGAGAGAGAGAGAGAGACTTGGCTTGACAATTGTTAAATTCTAACAACTCATTTACCAACTGTCATAATTATGCTAATAAAATGGATAAAACAACAAAGGCAACAAATCATTATTGCTTCCATGGCAAGAGAGTTATATAGTTACTGTCTATAGACAGATCGAGTTGCAAGATTTACAAAAAGTCTGATCTAAAAACAACTTTGCTAAACATGTATACCGGATGATAAAAGAATTAAAAAAAACACTTTTCAGATAAACTGGAAAGAATATGTAATAGAATTGAGAAATGAAGCCAAATAGCGATTTGTCCAATTTAAAAATATTTTTACAATTCCAACAGCCTATCATTCTAAAAATATCTGCTCACAGCACGGCTTAGAGCATTAATCCTTACCAAGTATCTGAAAAGCCATTATATTTTCCACTTTATGTGCTACAGTTAGAACATATTCCAAAAAGTTATTACAAACAAAGGTGCAGCAATTGAATGCATACATGTATCAGTCAGTGAAATGATTGGTGATTACAGATGTGCATCAATCAAATATGAATACAACACTGTATTTACATGTACACCTGTGTACAGACCTGTAACGTCATCATCCAAAAGATACGACAGAAGGTCATTTTGTGAGAAAATTCAGTAAGTCCCCTTCTAGACCCCCTCACCTTCACTAGGGGTTTTCATTCAAGCCTCATATAGACTTTTATTCATCCGGTGTGTTCTTCCCACAAACAGTAGTTAACCCATTTGATCTGACATGATATTTAATTAAATTCATCTGTGTTACACAAAACTGTACAGTGATATTCAAAGGATTAAACAAATGATTCCTTTGGATAATTTCATAATTCTTAAAACAAAATTGACAATAAATGGTCTTCTCAACATCATGCAACTCCTCATACACTGAAAAAACAGGAAATTCTTGCGTGCACAAAATATTTATGAATTTTGAGAGTGATTCAAATTCACAAGAGTTTTGTGCCATAACCTGAATGAATAAAAACTGACACAAACACTAAATTCATTGAAGTCACAAATGTTTCTTGCCTTAAACTTGCTGTCTTTTTTTTGTAGCAGTCTTTTACAAATAACAAAGGTTTCCAGTCTTTCAGTACAGATTGCTAGCATGTGTAAACCGCATGAAAAGTTCATTACTTCAGCTGATCTAACAACGTTATATTTCTATAAACAGAGATTAATATTCCCACCAATATCCTGAAAAAAACAATTTCTCCCCCATTTGCAAACATCAAATTATATTAAACAAAATTACTAAGAGTATATTTGATATTTTCAAACAAATTAAGGATTGCATGTGTACATTACTTTCTAGCCAATAGCCATTGAATACTTGAATACCCTTTTTCCCTTATTATATGTATCACTACACAATACTGTTCAGAGTAATTTTTTTGCTAAGAAGATAAAAGGTTACTTTAATAAATTCTATGTACATTGTATTTCATAGAGAATTAAGTACACATTTTCCAGTCAAGAGATACCCTATAAATAATCTAAAGACCACTAGCATATTATATACTGGTAGTCAAACCTGCATTTTTTTATAGTGACCACCTGTATATAAAAACCAACTACAGGTATCTACACTCAGCAAAAGAAGAAAGTGGACACTAGTCATAGATAAGATTTTCTAATAAATATATAATATAAACTCATCTTTCATATTAATCATCTTTAAGAGGATATGCAATTGGAATCATACCATGCATGCATGAGTGAGCATAGCCATTTAACAATACATGAGTCTCTAAAAGAATATTGCAAAAATGGGGCATCTGGCCATTCAAATGTTGATGAGCATTGGATGTACAATCGTGGGTGGAAAGAAGAGGCATCTTGGCTGTGGTTGTTAAAATCATGCTGTCCTGAGCCTACAGTTGACATCCAAATCTCAATCCTTCTCATTGTTTCTCTTTATTTGTTTTTATCATTGAACAAGAATATCTTACATATGCCCATGCTCATAAACATTTAAACAGCAACTTGCTCTCTGTTTGCAATTTTCTTAATCAGACCTTCTAACGGTTAAATGAAAGTGTCCTTCCTAGCATGAAAGTCAATGATCTTGATAGATGTAGTTAGAGTATTAATTTATCTTTCATTTGATACATACTTGACAGTTTATACCCCCAAAATGGTGTCCATTTTCTTTTTTTGCTGAGTGTATTAAGCCTACATTTTGTGCTATCCTTTGGCAGAGATTTTCATTGAAACCTGTATTAAAGGTACCTGTATATAAAGACTATCTGCAGCCTGCCCGTGAAGACTGCTTCACCTCTGAGCATTCTTTTCATATTGACACATTATATATATATGCCTTCCAAATAATTACAAGTTTCATGTACAACTAGTCTGCTGAGAGCAACAAGGGCATTCACCCTCATGTAAGTTAAAAGATGTGAATTAATGCCTTTCTAGCACTGAGGAGATGAACTATTATGTCCCTAACCTTGGTTCATAATCAAAGCTGTATAAATCTTGTTTTGCATTCCCTTCTCATCTTCATCTCCATCTGCATCTGTTCTTTCTGCTGCTCCGCCCGAAGGTTCCCTGACCGGTTAAAGTTCATCGAGCCCAAGGTACGGAACCTGAGAGCAATCTTGCTGATGGTCGCTTGAGCGCCTTCCCTTCCAATACTGTCAGTCTCCGTTTTCTCGGTCGACGTTGTGCTCATAAAGCAATCCTGGAGCGAATTTTCGCTGTGAGCACGGTACTTCATTCGGAGGTTTTCAGCGAGGAGATGATCGTGGACAAAGTTTTCCGGAAGAGGGTTGACGGTCAAGTCCAAGGGACCGAAGTTGTCGTCGAGGGATGGTAACCGCACCACTGGATTAGCTAGCCGCTTCTGTGGAGATTGAGGGAGTGTCTCATCCTTATTTGTTAGATTTGAATCTCTTGTTATATTCGCATTCAATTCTTCAACCTGGCCGTGAGAGTCTGCAAAGACTTTACTAGAAGCATCAGGTCCATCTGTAGCGTCCACTGGGGGTAGTGTTCTTGCCCGTCCTAAGGTGCTGTACTTCCTACTCTGATCTTCACCATCTGACAACAATCTTCCTCTCCTCACCCTCTCTTCGTTGGCATTGGCAATCATGTTAGCATTATCAGCAGCATCACGGTGGTAATTCTTTCGAGGCGTTAGTCTTCGTAGGTTCAGACTTCTCATGTTACGTTCCTGATCGACAGCCAGCACGCCGCATGTCGTCAGGATGATCTCTCCGTCGTGTGAAACCACGCTGTTGTTATGAGTATCATCTTCTGGGTCCACATCAGCATTACCTCCCAGGATTTCTAGACAGGCTCCCAAGCTCAGCCCGTCAAACGACGTGTCATCGCTAGAGGATGAATCAAGCAGGATCTCGTCGTCACTGTCATCGATGCCATCTAGTTCATCCTGGCTCTCCTCTCCCTCGGCTAAAGCACGGTTCTCCATCCCGATGCTTTCCGTCTGTGGATTGGACTGCCTCTTCCGTAAGCGTACCTTCTTCAGGGGGTTCAGATTGGAGACCTTGTCGCCCATGGACTGGAAGTATCTGCTCATGACCTGTGCTCTGATTGGCTTGATAAGCTGACGGCTGCTGGGCTGCTGATCAGAAGGGCTCAGCTCACCACCCTGGTTGCCACCTTTGCGCTTGGCAAGGACCGATTCTGGAACAAACTTGTCCTGTAACCACATGGTGAAACGTTTCTGGGACGTGAGACGGATTACCTCTTGGGAGACCCTGCTCTTTTTCCTAAAGAACACAGACAAGAAGAAACATGTTTGATTAGAATGCACACAGTCTGAAAAATGACAAACTGACAAGTGATTGCAGATGCCCATAACACCACAACCAATAACAACTTTATTTCTGAAACTTTTGTACTTTAGATTGTAAGCAAGATTGACAAGTATACAAAAGACCAAGTGCAGATTTTACTCAGTGATTTATCATCTACATGTAGACCAGTGGAACATCCATCAATTTTTTGGAAACGTCTGCATTGACCAAGAGGACACTTTGGCTGGCAATAGAACACAGCACTAAACCTATTGCTGGCAGTTGGGGAGTGGGATTCTTAATTTTCTGATGGCAATGGAAAAATCGAAATGAATACTTACTTTTCCATCTTGTCCTCGACAACCTTCAGTCCAAGATTATTAGCTGCTCTGGCCTTTGCAAGGGCTTCTACAAGAGCATGAAGGATATCTGAAATTAAAAATGATATAGAAAAAAAAAGGAATTTAGAAAATTAAATCAAAGACTGGAATAAACAACAAATCAAAACATAAGTGCACAAAAACTTGTGTACATAAGTACCAAGGAAGGAAGCAAGAGATACGATTAAGTGAGATATACTGCATCAAAAACAGAAAAGTAGGCTAGAGAAACGCTGTGTAGACATTACATAAGAGAAGAAAACATAGATAGTCTACCCCAAAAACAAATGTGAAATTGTGTTGAATTGTACACATATGAGTAATATATATGCTTTCTAATTCAAAACCCTTGTTATTTTTTTGCTGTGGTACTAACCTTCAGCCGATTCCTTTGACTGACTAGGTAGAGCTTTCAGAGTGCTGAAGTAACCATCCTGACCCTGAACAGAATGATAGATGCGCACGCAGCGCTGTTTGGCATGGGAGAAGAACGTCGTTGCTGATCCTGAACAAAGAGGAATCATAGAATTATCGTTAGGAGAAATTAAACTGAAGGTAATCAAATCCACATGGTCAATACGATGCAAATACAGTGAAACCTGTCTATAAAGATCATCCAAGGGAGGCAATATACAGGTTCCTTTAGTACATGTTTCAATGAGAACCATTTTTAAAGGAAACAAAAAATGTAGTGTTTGTAGAGAGGTGGTCTTTCTATACAGGTGGTCACTATTAAAGGTAAAGACCAGTTCAGGTCATGCGATTGCATTGTGAAAGAAACGTTGTGGAATCGATCAAAAACGGTTGATCATCTAGCATATAAGTATTGGTGTATAGTGTAAGATTCTGGAATCATCAAAATGATAAGAAATTTGGCCCAGTCTTGGTAAAGTTACAAGCATTGTACACAGAAAGATGTATATGGGACTATGCGACACGTGCGCCATATCTATCCGGTACAGATAGATATAATAATTTACCAAATATATCAATTAGTAGGCGGTTTCCTGGCAAAATTTGTATCATCACGTATTAGTCAAAACATATTCATTTCACATGATTAGTAATAAGAGCTTCCATTTCATTTTTTAAGAGGGGGGCATTTCCAAAACTGGTCTATACCTTTAAAAGCAGGTTTGACTGTACATGCAGCTCTAATGCTGTAAACAAAGCACTATTACAGGGATGCCAACCTTTCAGAGCACAAATCAGTAACCATAAGGCTCAAAATCAGTAATTTGGGGAATACATCAGTAATTTCCTATGCGGCGCCATGAATCTTAAAAGAATGGCAAGCGGACGCATGCGCGCATGATTATCTGAAATTTGTTGTGATTTTACTCCCACAAAGTTGCTAAATATTGATTTTCAGTTCATCACAACACATAAGTTTTCAATGAAAAATTGGCTTCTATTAAGAGAATACTTGATAATGTTCCATCTTTCTCATGCAGCGAGTGCTGGATGGCCACCATACTGTACAGCACTTGCTACGATAGATCCCTATGCGCAAAAAAAAAAAAACGTAATTTTTAGACAACATTCCGTACTGCCGTAATGGTCGTTAATTTCCGTACCAATTACGGGAAATCCGTACTAGTTGGCATCTCTGCTATTAATTAACAACAAAACCAAAAAACTAATGGAAGAATGTGAATACATTGTTTAGTCAATATTTCTCTTAATCAGCTGTTCTCATTACAATCAGATGTCTGATCACAATGTTGGATAAAATAAAACTCCTGAGGAAATTTCCTAGGACAACAAATTATCTAAATAGAAATGTAACTTTATTTTGCAAGAATGACACATGCAAGCTCTTGTTATCTTCAAGACTGCTGGTGTACATGTATTTTTGCATGGATATCTCCTATATTCCACTTTTTATGAAAAAAGGATTAAAACAAAATCTGGGGGCTGTTTCTCCAAACTGTCATAAAGTCTAACTTCTTAGACATCCCATTGAAACCTGTGTTATGAAATTACCACACGTTTCTATGGGATGTCCACAAACTTTAACTTATGACGGTTACGAGAAACTGGCTCCAGATCTCAAAGTAAACGAGAAACAGAGAAATTGTTATTTACCTATGCCCACAGCAGTCATTGCATCTATTGGTATTCTTTCATACTGGGTGATCTTTTCTGCCTCATCATCATAGCTGAAAAAGATAAAAAGACCCAAGAATTACTAATTCAATGGGATAATTGGTAAATAATGGAAAGTACAGTAAAAACTGTGTATAAAGACCACGAAGGGAGTCAAGACAAGTGGTCTTTATGTACAGGGTCTCTAAAGGGCAATTCAACCCTTGCAATTAAAATATTTGTATAAAAGCAGAAAAATAAGTTAAAAGGAATGGCAAAAGCTTTAAAATATATTGGACCAATAATTATGAAGCTATGAATACTTAAAATATAAGATCACTAGGTCTATGCGAATCTCAAATTGGCAGTTTCGTCAGTGGATAGTGATGCTTTAGCCCAACTGCCCTTAGGCGCTCAAAGTGTTTTAAATGGATATAGTTCACATAATATAACTGGTTCTAGGACACCTACCCCCTGGACAACCCCCCTCCAGATAACCACCTCTAGGATAACCACCCCTAGGACAGCAACCCCCTGGGACAATTACCCTCTAGGATGATTACCCCCCCCCCCCCCCCCCCAGCTAACTACCCCCTAGGACAACCACCCTTGTCCTAGAGGGGTTGGTGTCCGGATATGAATATAACTAGATGATTCATGTACCTACCTTGCAATGTAGTAAGCCTTCTCTGATATGATGAGAATTATGTCTCTGTCATCTTCACCACTGTCATCAAGATCCCTGTATTTAAAGGAAAAGTGTAAATATTACAAGAGCATAAAATAGGATTTTGAAAAAAGTGCTTGTTGATACTTTGATGGCTTTTATAATACCGACAGTAGTATAGGTCTTCTACATAACCCAAGAAACAGTCGATGATATTCAAAATTATAAAACTTTGAACTTTATTTGGATGACGCTTGTAACTTGCTTGGATGGTACATAATGGAAGCTCTAATAAGATATTACTCATCAATAGTTTGATTGTGCTTTCCACCTGCCCTGAGTAATAGTAATTCAGAGCCAAGCATCTGAGGTTCATCTTTAATACCTTCTTTCTTTGGTGGGATTCTATAAAGCTTTGAGCACAAGCAAAAGGTTAGAAATACTGATTCAAACAATTGCTACTTTTTATGCATTTGGCACAATGTATTAATTTCCACCTACCCTGAATCACAATCAATAAGCACCCAGCCTCCTAGATTCATCTTGGCTTCATTCTTTGGTAGTAGTAACCTGGAGCATTGTTGAATCCTCTGTTTGATATCTTCCTCATCCACACCATCCCAGACATCTTTACCCATCTCAGCGGATGCCTTCTGCTCATCAATCAATGTGAGATCCTCTTGGATCTCCTGGTTCCCCAACATCAAATCTATGGGCAACAAAGCAACATTATCTTGAGTTCACCCAAGAGAAACAGATAAAAGTGGCCATTGTAGACAAGTGGCCTCTCTAGACAGGTTCTGTAACACACATTTTATTCTCGAGGAAGACAAAATACATGACCACTATACACAGGTGGTCTTTTAGAGAGGTGGTCCTTAACCCTTTGCTTATGAAAACCTGGTGGTCCCTGTGTTAAGCCTATGGGACCTATAAAATTCAGTAGTGAACGGTTTAAGACAGGTTTGACTGTACTTAATAATGCAGCAAAATCAAGTGTACTTTCAACAGATTTGTTTAAATCCCCGCCTAGAGGTTTCATGACTTTTCATCCTACAGTCTTGCCCATCCTTACTGTAGAATGAGTAATGATGTTTACACGTGTATGTAATCACATTGTGGGCATTTGGCTTGAAATCTCCCCCTATTGAGCATTAGCTTACTGTTTTGGTTTCAAGATCAAGACCTCCCAGCTTTAAGACAACTGCTCCACTCACTAAACAACTAAATCTTCTTGTTGATATTTCTGCGATGTTCAACAAATCACATTCATTCACTATCCTGTTACAAATAGGAATGGCAAATAATTCAATTCAATTTAGTTTATTAATTTCCATAAAAATCACATTACAAGAACACATACATTTGCAAATAGTACTGTAAATAACATAACAATTTTTCACTAGAATATACATAAGTACATTAAAATATTAAACAATAATGGAAAAAGGGAAGTAATAAAAACCCAAACAAATGAGTTTGTCGAGATATTAAAAAATAAAATAAATATTGAAATATGAAGACAGAACTGACCTATTGCCACTTGTCTGAAGGCATCCTTTAACTGGTTCTGCACGTATCTGCTCGCTGAGTTGTACCCGTCTTTCATGAGCCCTGTTAACTTCCTCTCTCCTGTCCTGGTATAGTCCCCCTTGAGAGCGGCCGTCCCAGCGTACTGCCGGCTGACGATGTCCCCGTTGTTGGCCCACATGTCCTGGTAGATTGTCTTGATGCTGGGGACAAGTCTTTGCTCAGGTAGCAGCAGACCCAGCTTGCGTAGCTGTTAAGGTTACATAGGTATTATTTTTAATGGTGGTACAATAAATGTAACATAACACAATGTGACTTTAATAATAATAATAATAATAGGCATTTTTATAGCTCTGTCTATCTAGAAATTCTATTCCGAGGCGCACTTATTATTACCCCGGCTTTAGCCTAGCTGCTATTAGAGCGCTCCAGCATTTTAAGGAATTAATTCCTGCCAGGTACCCATTTTGCAAGAAATGACTCCTGGAAGGTCTGGGATTTCAATTCTGTCTCATCAATGTTCCAGTTCATGAATGTAATAAATTGGACGGAATCACAAGGTATTATACTCTATCATCCCTTCTGACCACTCAACAAATACCTACCTGTGTTCTGAGCACCACCTGGCTAGAGCCGTCTGAACCACATTGGTCCTGTCCAGACAGTCCATGCAGTTCACCCTGAACACACCCCTCTACAAGTACCTACCTGTGTTTTGTGCACCACCCTGGCTAGAGCCGTCTGAACAACATTGGTCCTGTCCAGACAGTCCATGCAGTTCACCCTGAACACACCCCTCTGCAAGTACCTACCTGTGTTCTGAGCACCACCCTGGCTAGAGCCGTCTGAACCACATTGGTCCTGTCCAGACAGTCCATGCAATTCACCCTGAACACACCTCTCTGCAAGTACCTACCTGTGTTCTGAGCACCACCCTGGCTAGAGCCGTCTGAACCACATTGGTCCTGTCCAGACAGTCCATGCAGTTCACCCTGAACACACCCCTCTGCAAGTACCTACCTGTGTTCTGAGCACCACCCTGGCTAGAGCCGTCTGAACCACATTGGTCCTGTCCAGACAGTCCATGCAGTTCACCCTGAACACACCTCTCTACAAGTACCTACCTGTGTTCTGAGCACCACCCTGGCTAGAGCCGTCGGAACAACATTGGTCCTGTCCAGACAGTCCATGCAGTTCACCCTGAACACACCTCTCAACAAGTACCTACCTGTGTTCTAAGCACCACCCTGGCTAGAGCCGTCTGAACCACCTTGGTCCTGTCCAGACAGTCCATGCAATTCACCCTGAACACACCTCTCTGCAAGTACCTACCTGTGTTCTGAGCACCACCCTGGCTAGAGCTGTCTGAACCACATTGGTCCTGTCCAGACAGTCCATGCAGTTCACCCTGAACACACCTCTCTACAAGTACCTACCTGTGTTCTGAGCACCACCCTGGCTAGAGCCGTCTGAACCACATTGGTCCTGTCCAGACAGTCCATGCAGTTTACCCTGAACACACCTCTCTGCTCCAGTATCACTCCCTCAGCGTCGGCCCTGGTTGGGGGACACACAAATTTCATGATAAAAAACATACTTTGGGCATATTATGTAAACCAGCGAATTGGACACAGAATCAACCTTTTTACATCTTCTTCAAACTCAAACCAAACTCTAAACACTTATTCCTCTCAATCTTGATATTGCGATAATCTATTGAAATCTTTATTCAACTGTAACTGGTCATCAACCAAAGTATATTAAGGTACTTTTAGTTTAAAGACACCTCCTCAACGTGAGTTTCTGGAAGGCTATCTATTGTCTCATCACACATTATCCTAAATAAATGTATCTCTCGTCTCAACCATTTTTGGAAGATCTCAATAATCAATTTGCTAAATCAACCTCTTCAGTAAATAATACAGTTTTCTCATTGTTTTTAATGTGAGGGCTACAAAAACATGCAGTCTATTTGGAGCCAGAAGGGTGTTAACTATAGTACTTTAACACAGGGTTAATGGCCTTCTGATTCTGAACAGACAATGCGTTCATTACGCAGTCAAGTATTAAACACCACTTTTCACTTCGCACCTGTCTAATAACTGTCTAATAATAGCTCATAAAAAATTAGTTTCACTCCCATATTGGTTTTGTGAGTTTCATATCACCAATCCAATTGAATAAAAGAAATCATCTTTATTGGGGATTTACCACTGCACTCTATGGTTTCAAGAAATAAGAAACCTGGGGAGTGTTTCACTAAGACTAAGGTTGACTTAAGTTGGACTTGAAATATGGCAGGCCATTCATGCCCTTAAAAAGTCTTGGACCAGATGTAAACTTAGAGGAAAAAACCCTTAGAAATTACGATCTTTAGATAATATTTTGTAGATTTGTGACCACAATGTTTACATCCCTAGAGAAACCAATGCCCAAAAGAACTAGTGGCATGAACGGCCTGCCATAGTTAAAGTCCAACTTAAGTTAATCTTTAATCTTTGTGAAACACTCCCCTGGTATCCACTTACCAGCAGTATCGCATCTCCTTGATGACGTCCCGGATGCTCTCGAGCAGAACAGACACTTTATCAAAACGCAGGCCTCGACTGCATAATAGAACAAACGTAAGATATTATTTACAATAATTAAAATGGCAGCATATGAAAGCAGCATATATTGTTACAGGAAGCAAGATTACATAAAAGACAACAAAATTCTAGAATTTCTCCCATTTTCAATAACCGCCTGTAAATCAGATCACATTCTTGTCCCGTTAAGGGGACTTTTCTATCAAATCCATTTTAACGATGACCTGTGTATATGATTGAGAAAGACAACAAAAAGTTGAGAAATTTCTGTACATCTCTAATTTGCAACCACTAGTTGATAAGACCACTTTTCTTATTTCTCGTTTCCCTTGCTCATTCTTTTCTAATGGAATCGGGCAACTATTCAAATTTCACACACCATCAGTACGTAAATACCACTTAGTTTCTTTCGCGTGGTACTCATACACACATCTGGCTGCATATGACTTTGTGGTTGTAACAAGTTCAGACCAGTTCAAACCAGTACTAACCAGTATTCATGGAAGTCAAATGTGATGTAGGTCAGCTTGGGGCTGTCGTACAATAGAACATGCTTCATAAAGGCTGAGCCTACGATAGCCTCTCTGCCTGCCTGCTCGATGAGACTGATGATTGCTACATGACGGTATCGCTGCAGGTCCTCCTCAAAGTGTGTCTTGAAGGCTTCCTGGCTCTCGTCATCATCTAAAATCAGAAGGAATTTTTTTAAATATGTTATGTTATTAGATAATTTTAGATTATCATTTTTGTCTTTTAACTATAGCCTCGCTGGCTACTTGTTCAATCAAATTGATAATGGCTACTTGAGGATATCGCTTCAAGTCCACCTCAAAGTATCTTTTGAAAGTCTCCTGGGTTTCATCATCATCAACAGTAAAAGAAAATTTCATCTAGGGTTCAATGCCAGGTTTTTCAGTAATTACCTGGAAGGGAATCGTCTTTCTTCAAAAAATCAATACAAACTGGAATATGCATGATCCCTTCAGCTTCACATACAATATGCCATTGACTCATACAGTCAAGTCAGTCTTCGTGATCACTTCTAGGAGAAAAAAAAGAAGTTTTGTAGAACCTGCTTAGAAAGGCCACCTGGCAACCTGTCTACAGCGGCCACTATTTCTGTTTTGTTGGGTTGGCCTTAATAGACAGGTTTGACTGTAGTTAACTTGAATGGGATTACAGTGACCTACCTCTATCGATCCTTGGAGGAGGTTTGTACTTGATGCCGGGCTGGCTCCAGAAGACCGGTACTGACCCTCGGACTTGGACAAAGGACACCGAGTGTTCAGCAGTCTGTAGGATCTGCTCCGTCTCCACGTAGTTAGCACACGCCCCACTCTCGTCTATCCCTCTTCTCCTGTATCGGGTTCCTTGAAGATGCACACAAAAGAAAGAACAATTACAATTTTTCCCAACTTGTATAATAGAATACCATAAAAGGTTTTCTTAATGCACTGACTCATTCTTGAATCTCAGTCATCCTGTTCAGTGCTCCATCTTCTTATTGCTCCATCTATCTATCTATTGCTACCACCTTCTATTTTTCTTTTTACTCATGAGAAGCCATCTTTGCCTTTTGACCACGCTGCTTTTATGAACACCTTAATTGTTCCCTTTTCCTTCTTTGACTGAGTGAAATGACCAAGAACCCTAACAAAAAAGGGTTTTCATTTGAATTACCTATTCACAATATATCAAGAAAATGGCGGTCGATGCCCACGTTGAGCTGAGAAACAGTACATTATGCTACAAAGAATATCTTGCTCTATACCTCTCTCATACACTTTGGTTGAAAATTTTGTATGTTAATGGGCAAGAATACAATAAATCTCTCAGAATAACTAAAAGTTATTTATTGGGGGTGAGGTCTCCTTTAATTTGAATTACCTGCTCTGAACTTGCTTCTCCTAGAGATGAGCATGAGGTTGAATTTGATGTCCGAGTCATCGCTGTCAGCACCGCTGCCTCCGCTTTGGGCTCCTTCCTCTGGAGCGAACGTCATGCGACACTCACGGATCTGAACACATCCCTGGACAATGGGGATGATCCATGGCCTTGCTAGCTCTTTGTTCTGTGTGGAAAAATTGATGTGAAATACAGTTACTGGGCATAAAATTTAACATACATTTACAAGTAATTTTCCAAGACCACTTTCATTTTCTTTAATATTAATGATGGAATAGATTTGTTTCATATAAGGGTTGTATAAAAACATTTTTGCAATAGTTATATTTAGGGTGCATGTATGATTACAAATTTTCTTTTGAGTACAAATAGAAATTTGTAAATCATATTAATAGTACAGAGCAAATAAGAGGGGACCCCCAAAATACGTTACGGTGTTGCTAATTTGTGTTTGATTGATTGCAATTTCAAAACTTCACAACTTTCTGAATTTTAATCAAATTTTCCTTAAACTTTCACTGATCTGTTCCTCTCAATTTTCTGCTTCTATTACATTAAAATTAATATCAGGTTGGGATTCTCCTTTTAATTCAGCATAATATAAGGATTAATCCCATAAAAATGCTCTTAAAATTTAAAAATACACAGAAAAAGTTTATTCTGGTATAAATTTGGGTTACTACAAGTATATTAGTTCCTTGCCTCTTATGTTTAATGCTTTTCAAATAATTTGATATTTCTGATGTCATTTTGCTAAATTCTAAAAAATGCTCTTAAATTATATAGCTAGAGGATATACATTGTGTTGGTAAATTCTTTTAACAGCAACCTTCACCACTGTAAGTGTCACTATTGGCATCTTCATCTCCATACTCAATCACATAGAATAATGTTTTATAGAAAATTGATAAACATTTAACTCTACATATAAAGTCTAATCTGTTGGGACCACAAACAAATAGTTTGACTTTTATGCAAACTTTGACTTAGGTAGTGTAAATAACACATGTTTTGCATACTATGGTCCAAAAAATGATTTGGCTTTAAAAGGGAGAATTTTAATTTTAATTGTGCAACTTAGAGTTATGTATAATTAAGTGTATTTCTTATTTCCTTAATCCAAAGTTTAATGTTTGTATAGTCAAAGAGGGGGAGAGAGAGAGTTCTAGGAAGACCAAATAATAATTTATAAAATAAATAATGTGGAGTGGTGTAGTGCAGTGTAGTATATGTAACATAGTGTAGTGTTTAATAGATTTACATACATGTACGTGTAAATCTAAAACTACACTACACTGTAGGGTATGTAGAATAAAAGTATGAACATTGTCAGCACCCAGCAATCTTGTGAGTTTTCATCTTCAAGGAACGGGTGTTTCATCATCACCTGACAGAAGAATGTCATCTATTTAAAGGCTTTGATTAATTAATTTCCTCAGGATCAATGACATCCTGTTTCCACCCTATTGAATCGTCACTCTCATGCTTCCTTGTGTCCTTATATTCTCCAAGCATTAACGTGACTCGGTAACATTGTTGAAGGTTGATGACAATGTTGGGTAATTTTTGTATGAAATGTTACTTATAATATTCTTTCTACTGTATTATCTCTCTAAAATGCAAAAAATCCTGAAAAGTTTATCAAACTACAAAGATATTTATGTTTTTCTTTTAAGGCATCACTATAACAGTAAATTTTCCCAACCATTTTTGGATTTTCCCAACTGTTTTTCCATGAAAATAAGAAAAATCTTACAACACTTTCTGGAATGGTATATAGAGCCAATTCATTGCTCTGTGATGGTTTACATTCACCAAGAATGTAATTAAATTGTAATAGTATAGTTGGGAGAAATAAGGCATTGATCAGATCAGTTTTTCCCAATTTGTATCATTAATAACGGTCTTTTTTACTAAAACTTTCAGATTATCTTTAATTGTACATTTAGCATTGAAGTCACTACCTGAGCACCATTTTCTTTCGTCTGAACAATGTTACCAAGTACTTTAAGAGGTAATGTACATGGTGGTTGTGCTTTTGAAAAGCGAGACTTTGGAACCTCATTGTCTGGCAATTACTACACAAGATTTTCCCAACACTTGAAAATGCAATTAAGATGCTTTTTACATAGGCTTATGGTTTAAGTGGGATCCAATCTAAAACTCATTATATTTTTGATCATCTTATTTGATTGCCAATATAAACAAGATCCATGCAGTGAAATTAAAAAATGTACCTAAGCAAAAAAAAGTGGACAACGTGTTTGAACATTCAATGAACTGTTCCACATGTGAAAGTGTTCTGTAAAAATGTGTACAGATATATGAGTACCGGTACGCTCAGGGGCCTGTTTGCATGCAGCTACTTTGTTTTAACTCCCACATGACTTTTGATTTACATACTTGTAAACTAGTTTTTCTTATTAATAAAAAATAAAAGAATTAGCCTCAGAATTTTTTTATTTCGGGGGAGGGGGGGGGGGGGGGGGGAGTTTAAAACATCATGTATAACCAAGGCCTTATGGAAGGTCCAAACACCTGTTGCTTTGTAAAGAGATAATCACCTGAGTATCTAAGATATCCTGAAGCATGTGCTGATTCCAGAAGAACCTTTCATCATAACCTGCTCCTTTATGGGTGTGATGCCTCTGGATCGAGTTTGTCAGGTCACCGGTAGGACTGTAGTAAAACCAATCTGTTGGCAAAGAAAAAAAAAACATATCAAATGAATAGACCGGTTTACTTACGTATTCAAATTTTATGCATACTTTTTAAACAAAGGTTGTTCATGACAGCGACTTGCCCAACATAGCAACAAGTAAGTACCCAGACTGGATTCAAAGTATTGTAGTTCATTAATTAATAACAGGTTAATGGCATATCTCGGTACTAGGTCCCTAGGAAAGAAACATCCATGAACTTGAATTTGTTAGTAAACCGGTCTACATGTATTCTCTTTTTGGCTTAAAATAACACAATCTAATTGTAATAGATAGTGTTGATGTAAGTCGAAGAGGTTTGCTGCCCTATGTGCCAGGAGGCATAATGGGCAGTAAGTAAGTAAGTCGAAGAGGTATAATAGATTTCCATATTTTCTTATTTTTTAAAATATGAATTGATGGAAAAGTGGCCATAACATTTCATAAAATTTTAACAACTGTGATAGTGATTAAGTTTGATTCAGCTTACCGGTATAAATGAAGTACATTGTACATACATACACAATTGTACGAAATTGAGTGGATCGATGTGGTAAACTGCAGTATGTACATGGACATCTACAATGTACAATATTCCTTCCAATTTGTATAAAAATAACTCACATTCAAAATATTTTGTTATAAATTAATTAATAATTAATTCAAATTTCATGAATGTAACAAAAATCAATGAGCATATTAAATCATATTATAGCATTCCAAAATATGTCAAAGTAACGCATCTTAAAAACATTGCATGAGTTCTTTGAAAGAAGAAAGACTACATGTACATTTTGGTTTGTTGCAAAAGTTATAGCATTATTAGCTATAGAAACAAATGAAGTGATGTACGTATTAAAGAAACCCACACACGCTGCCTTGAAGTCATTCCCTGTATATAAAATGCATGAACCACACACGCACATGTTTTCTCAATCTTATTTCTCTCTCTCATAATTGAATATGGGCAAAGGACAACCTCTTAATGAAGCCTACATTTGTGTAAAAAATACAAATAGCCCTATTATACCAAAGGTCTCTTTGATTATACACACATAGAATACATGTATAGTATGTACAGGTACTACCAATAGCTCCAATGAAACCCATCCAGACCCCCCCCCCAAAAAAAATAAAAAATAAATAAATAATAGTAAACATAATTATAGAATTATTTGCATACAATCAATACTATCTAGAGGAGTATCAGTTTTGTATCACCTTTTAATAATGGGAATAACAATCCTTGAAAGAAATGCCGGGTTATTTTGAAGTGATGTATTCAACATGTATTCAACATGTATCTATTTGTATAAATATTATCTTACATATGAGATGGCTATATCAAAGTGATGTACTAACGGTGAACACTGTCTCTATCTTTTTTATACATATATATCATCATACATATTTTAGGAATGGATTGGAAGAAAAGCTTCAGAAGCATATTCAAAGTGATTTTCAAATCCAAGTTACATTTTTCCAGATCCTTTGAATTTGACCGTCCCACTTGTAAGACAAGTGAAACATAGAATGAAATGTGCCATATAGTACATTTTCATTGACAAGACCTATCACTTTTGTATCATCTTACCTGAATGTATTTTGTAAGGAATGGATTGGGATAAAAGCTTCAAAAGAAAGTGAAAGTGATGCACACTCTACATGTACTTTTTTTAACCCTCCTACAAAGTTAGTACCGTATACATAAATGAAAAACAACTTTAAAAAAAAAATTAAATCTCAAATTTGATTGATTACTTATTCTCTTTTGTCAATGGATAATTATCATTTTGTTCAGTATTATTAGACAAATATGTTTATTCCTGTTTAAAATGATACCCTATCCGTTATCATTTTGTACCCATGGAATGAGCAGTACATCAGAATAAGGGGCAGAGTCAAAAGTGAAAAGTTTCAAAATGCACTGGTGAGCAGTGGTATTATTATGCAGTACACTACACAGCAGCCCTGTACTCTCCAAAGATAGAAGAATGCACAGCCAAACAAGAACAGTGCATTTTGCAACTTTACACTTTTGACCCAACCTTTATTTTGATTTAATGCACATTCCATTACTGAAAAGTCGTAACAAAAGGGGTATCATTTTAAAGAGGAATAAACACTTTCTAATGACACTATAAACAAAGCAATAATTACCCCATGGGAAGGAAGATGTAAATGATCCAACTTGAGTTTCCAAACTTTTTGAGGGGTTTACATAATTATGTACATGTATCCCTATTCTTTGAATCCGACCTGCAACATGTGAGAATTGTAAATCACCTATAAATGAAGTGTGTCATTTAGTAAATGATTTTGAAGAAAAAAAGAAGAAAAGAAGACATACCAGATGCCTTGGCAAATTGTCAAAAGTGAACTTGCCTTTCTGTTTTTCCCACTCAAGGTTTAATACGTTGTGGGAAAGTCCCAGCAACGCCTCTTAAGAACTTTCTGTGAAACTATTCCTCTTGATCACAAAAACATCTTAGACATTTTCTATAACAAAGTGGCAATTTACTCACGCTTAATTGAGATTACATACACATTCAATTGAAAAAAAAACTAAAATGACCTAAATGGAAGTTCACATCATGAGGTTAAAGCAATTTTTTAGGATTAAATAATTTTCACCTTCCTGTAGAATACACATGATTTCTGGTCAGCTAAGAGTAAGACTATAAGCTCTAGTTAAATTTCACTAGGTAATCCACTTTCAAAATAATCTAATGCTCATCTAATACTCAAATTATTTTTAAAGTCACAAATCCATTAAATCTTCTACAGATTTTCATAGGTAAATTTCATATTGAAATGCAGCAAATATCATATATAAACTTTCGATCGTATGTTTTTCCAGGTCTTCATATTGTGATCTCAACAATGAAATCATGAGATATTTTAATTTAAAGTAGATTTGTTAGAAATCCAAAAAAACTGTGGTTATAGCATTTCTTGCCCAAACTGAACAGAAATGCAAAACAGTACATAGCATATTTATATAAATTTCATGCTAAGTTTTTAAAATAGGTCCCAACCCACATTTATCTTTGACATGCTGGGAGACACAATTAAGAGAACAGCAAATGAATTTGAAAAATCCAATCTACAAAATGGCAAATAAATGTACCGTTGATTAAAATGTTATGAGTTATTGATGTTGCCGAATGATTATTTCTGTTGCCCTTTCAACATCGAGGGCAATAAAAACGGGAACAAAATTGGGCACAGCGCTGCCTTTCTACATCAGCTGTCAAAACCAGCCATGACTTTCTCCATAGATACCTCATTTCTGCTCAAGGGACTTTGATGAGATGTGGAGCAATATCAAGGATGGGATGAGGTCGTCCAACTTGATTAAACTCAAGCTGTTCCTTACCAAACCCGCATTCAGACTACCAAAATTTGTCATATATGGCTATACAAGAATTGTATAGAATATATTATACAGTCAAACCTACTTTAACAACCACCTGTATAGAAAGACCACCTGTCTACAAAGACCACATTTTTTTGTTACCCTTGAAAACGGTTTTTCATTGAAACATATACTAAAGGAACCTGTACATAAAGACCCCCTGTCGATAAAGACCACTTTTCTTGTCTCCATTGGGTGGTCTTTATAGAAAGGTTTCAATGTATACATGTATATACAAACAGTATAATAAATAATTACATTTTTCTAGTCTGAACATCGCATAAAGAAACGTGGAACAAAACGTCTTTATATAACGGAATGCATGTTTGAGCATCGTTTCGAATGAAAACTTGATAAAGAATCAGGGTCACACTCTAGTCTTAACCATGGATGTCTAAACATTGTATTGCACAAATGTTGCATACGGTAGTTGGGCAGGGCTTCTCGTGAGTGCACACTAATGATTGGCCAGCTGTTATGTCAACTGACCTTGTCAAAACTAGTTTCTTTGCATGACATTTCTTTGTACATTTCTTTATATGATATTTCTTTATACATAATAATAATAATATGGTTAATTATATAGCGCTGGTATCCGCCAGGTTCTGACGCTCATGGCGCTTTACACATATTACCCTGGTCGTAGCCGAGCTGCCAAAGTAACTAGCGCTCAAGCATATCAGGTACCCATTTACATTTAAATTTGAATTTCCTATAGTGTGAACGGGTTACAAAAAAACATGCCTCCTTGCACAATAAAGATGGGAAGTGTTTACACAGAATCGAGTCTATTTACCCTGTGGATTACTGCCCTTCTTTCTCTCTCCAGCGCAATCCAAATGGGAAAATGCTCCTCATTATTTCGAGGACTTGCATTACGCGTCTCGTACAGTCGAGTATCGCTAGTGCGTGTGACGTAGAAACATGCTTCATTAAAGTTGGAAGCTAGAACTGAGCTAGAAAACAGACTGCTTCATGTACATGAGGGACACACCCCCTCATTATGTTGGAAACATTAACTACAAATCCAGAACATGGAAGGTGTAGTGAGAAGGAAGATGGGGGTTTAGGGGTTCAAAGTTCCCCCCTCTTGAGTTAATTTTTTTTTTTTTTTTTTTTGTACTTGAATGATCTAAAGACTAATAGCACCGTCTTTTAGCCCTAATTTTCTCATTTTAAACTATGGAGAAAATAAATCCCCCCTCCCTCCCCCAAAAATGTATGACCCACTTTCTCATTTATAGAGACTGTGGAAAAAAAGGAATACCGGTAGCTATCTCACCCCCCCCCCCCCCCCCCACCCTCCTCCCCACCAATGACCAAGTTTTGTTAAGTTAGCTAGTAAAATGCATGATTCTGTATATCTGAGAGGCTTTTGGGCTATAAACAAGTACCGGGATGTGTCTGTGGTTGATCGTTTTTTCTTCAATAACATCATCTGCAGAGAACAAGAAAAGCATGATCGAACTTCGAGTTAAAAGGTTATGACTATGAGTTCATGTCCTTTTGGCTCCATACAGATGCTATTGATCTGTCTATCAACAAACGCTTTCACAGTAATGCACACATTTGCGTATATACAGTCATATACACAGGGTGATAAAGTCTAGCCGGTCTGTCTGTTTTGCCATTATTGACTGATGATGATTCATCATGTGTAATAATGTCATTCATAAGGTGTCCAATTTAATGTATGTATAGTGATCAATAAACATTTACTCTGCACATTTGTAGTTTCTTTCACAAGCCTTGGAACGGACCATTTCAGAAATACTGAACGTCCTTACATGGATGAGATATTTCATTATTAATATTATGATAACTGTAGTTTACAGGTTATTACTTTCTTTGTTGTTTTGTTTTTCTTTGTTTTGGCGTTATTGATTTCATAACATTGGTGGAAGGTCGTTTTCACCCTGGCATAATGCGTATACTAGTTAAACAATTTATTAAAAAGACAAGGATATCTCTCTTTATCAAATACTAAAAGAGAGAATGGAATGTATCTACATACATGAATCTAATTTAAGTAGTTTGTATCAAGTACATTCATATGTTTGAAGTCATTGGCATTTTGATGCTAACATCTAGCATTTAGCAGAACATCGCAAAACTCTTTTTAAATGTATGCCCATCTGCAAGCCACAAAACAATATATTCTGTCCTTTATATCTGATTCAGAGAGAAACAGTGAGAAAAATGGAATTGAATTGAACTGAACTAGGAATAGATGTAAACTAGATGGAACTTCGACTGCGCGCAGTCGAAAATGATGCCTCCGTCATGGAGCAATTTTACAAACCAAAACAGAAGAAATTTTTCAAATTCAACGTCAATTGTAATCCATTATCAGGTTCTCAGAATATTGTGATTACAAGCAATTTCTCATATACATATATGACCCTTTGATCTTTGACCTCATGACCCTAAAATCTACTCAGTTCATTTGCTCTGCAAGATACATACATGATCTAAGTTTGGCAGGAATCCATCAATCTGTTCTAATGATAATGCGATCACGAGCTGTTTTTGCATACATAATGAGCCCTGTGACCTTTGACCTTGGACCTTATGACCCCATAATCTACTCAGTTCATTTGCTCTGCAAGATACATACATGATCTAAGTTTGGCAGGAATCCATCAATCTGTTCTAATGATAATGCGATCACGAGCTGTTTTTGCATACATAATGAGCCCTGTGACCTTTGACCTTTGACCTTGTGACCCCAAAATCTAATCAGTTCATCGGCTCTGTAAGATACATACATGACCAAAGTTTGGCAGGAATCCATCAATCAGTTTTTCAGATAATGCGATCACGAGCTGTTTTTGCATACATAATGAGTCCTGTGACCTTTGACCTCGTGACCCCAAAATCTAATCAGTTCATCGGCTCTGCAAGATACATACATGACCAAAGTTTGGCAAGAATCCATCAATCGGTTCTTCAGATAACGCGATCACGAGCTGTTCTGGCATACATAATGAGCTCTGTGACCTTTGACCTTTGACCTTGTGACCCCAAAATCTAATCAGTTCATAGGCTCTGTAAGATGCATACATGACCAAAGTTTGGCAGGAATCCATCAATCGGTTCTTCAGGTAACGCGATCACGAGCTGTTTTTGCATACATAATGAGCCCTGTGACCTTTGACCTTTGACCTCGTGACCCCAAAATCTAATCAGTTCATTGGCTCTGCAAGATACATACATGACCGAAGTTTGGCAAGAATCCATTAATCGGTTCTTCAGATAACGCGATCACAAGAACGGGACGTACGGACGTACGGACGGGACGTACGGACGTACGGACGGACGGACGGACAACCCGAAAACATAATGCCTCCGGCTACTTCGTAACGGAGGCATAAAAAGCTACACGTACCCAGGCTAAAGACCTAAGCAAGCATCAAGCCTTGCACAAGTCATTACTCTGAGGATGTGCTCTTCTCATTAAATCTACATGATGACTCACTGAACTGTACTGTGTATACTGAATCTTACTGAAACCTGTAAAATATTATCTCTTACCCTTAAAAGAGAATTTATAGCTCAGGGAAGATGTGGGGGGGGGGGGGGGGGAGGGAATACCACATTTAAAGACCATTCTTAATAAACTACAGTCTACATGCTATTTGAAGGAGAAAACTGTTCCTTCTATAGAAAAAATTAAAAAATACAAATTTGAGAGTTCAAATCTTTGCCCTTGCTCTAATGCTATGACGTGTTCATCCATCATCATCATCATTGTCATCATCACCACCAACACCACAATCATCATCATCATCATCATCATCATCATCATCATCATCATCATCATCATCATCATCATCATCATCATCATCATCATCATCATCATCATCATCATCATCATCATCATCATCATCATCATCATCATCATCATCACCACCACCACAATCATAAGAAAATGTGCAAAAAGAATAATATATGGCACCTACACCTACATACACCATTCCTATATGAGCTAGTACCAGTAGAGTGCAAACACTACCAAGGCTTTTTTTTAAGTGTTTACTTTACAATTATGATAGAGATAATTTTTTTAAAGCTCTGATGAGGTCTACAAAACTAAATCTTTCTAAATTTGAAAAGCAAAAATCAAGAATAAACCCTGTGCAACTTTATTCTCAACACAGTGACGAAAATGTTTCAACTTCTCAAATCAGACATGTCTCTTCAAACTGACCTACATGTATGTGTACTTGTACTTTAAAATTCAGCTTACCGGACTCTGTAAACATGCGATTCAGCTCCTCCAGAATCCGCCTCTCAAGTTTCTCCCGCTCCTTTACCTCTTTCTGAAAACAGGAATACAAAATGAAACAGATAACGGATCTGAGAAAGGAAAGGGTGTGGGGAAACTGATAATGGTTCAATCACATACATGCCACAGTATTAAGCCTACGCTGTCCATCTCTGTGATTTATTTTCTTTTTCTCTTGTAAACTTGATGTTTTTTGTAACTCAAGAATGAAAGGTGCACCTTCAAACTGTAGTTGAATTAGGGCCTTTGTTGAATACTGCTAGATGTAAGCTTTTAATATGCTTCAATATAAAGCTTTAATCTTGTAAACTTGATGTTTTTTGTAACTCAAGAATGAAAGGTGCACCTACATGTACAAACTGTAGTTGAATTAGGGCCTTCGTTAAATACTTTTAGATGTAACCTTTTAATATGTCACATTCTCAAGAAACATAATTTGGGACAAATTAATTGTTCACATACTTACAAATTACAAAACTTGGTTACAGTATGAATAATTTAGTTTTGAACTGTATGTATACATGTACAACATCCTGTGATGAAATGGATTTCATACAAAGTTTACTCATTTCATCTCTTCTTTTTGTGTCACAGATCTCTTCAGTGTTAGTGTTACAGATTTTTTTTTAATCCTAGGCTAAAGCTGAAGATCAAAATTTTTTTCATTTTAATATCTGCCTCTCTGTTGATTACCTGTTCACATACATGGGAGGAAATGACCTAAATTACACTGTAACAAATTTCTTTAATACCCCGTTCGCCCCAAGTTGCATGGCAAATCGACTAAATGAGGAAAGAAAGCGAGAGTGCGGCGCTGCAATTGGCAAAGTAATCAAACAGGATTGGAGAAACAGCGGAGAAGTGATCCGCATGAATATTGCATTCTCGCGTATGATGGGGGTTGATGGAAATTACATTTACGTTAATAATGCAAAAGCCACTGGGGATAATTGAATTGGTGCATGTATAATTTGTGTTAGGTATATTACATTCGTGTAAGGATGCACAGATCTTACATTCGTTACAAAAAGCACAGAATTCCGATATGGTCTCTTCGTTGATGCTCAGTGCTGACATGATTTACAAAGGTATCTGGGGGGCATTTCACAAAACTTGTCATCAGTGACAAATGACAGTTTTTGTTATAAGCTACTGAAATCCTTGCTTCTGATTGGTTATCAGCAGATTTGTCACTGATTCTTTTCATTTGTCATTGAAAAAAGGCTTTGTGAAACGGCCCCTGTATTTCAAAAATTAATCGCATCCTGTAAATCAAATTGGTTAATTAACTGCAACTAACTCAATTATTTTCCTCATACATTGAAGTAATAAATCATACCTGCACTCTTTCTACCTGTACTTAATGATGACAGCCCTCCAATTAACATGTTTTCAGGCAAAACAATATATCATGTCAAACAGAATTATTTATACCTCTTGTAAAGATGTTTTTGTGTTTTTCGTAACTCAAGAATGAAAGGTCGACTGGCTGAATCAGGAATACTTTAAGATGTAAGCTTTAATAGGTCACGTTCTCAAGACATATTAATTGGGGTAAATTAATTTTTCACATACATAAATATTACAAAAGTTGGTTAAGGGTATGAATAATTTAGTTGTTAACTGTACATGTGTATTTTGATGTTAGTGCCAGTATAATTGGGATTTTGAGCAAGTTTTTCTTTGCATCATTAGGTATACATTTTTCTAGTCAAAACAAACAAAATTTATAAGAGAATTCTTATCATCTATCGCTTTGCCAAACAATCACACCCGATATTACTAGTATACAACTTTCATTCACTTTAATTGACAAGATAGTATTGCTAGATAATGAAGATCTAGATTTACATAATTTATGATAAAAATTAAAACTATTCTGGTTACTGCAATATTAAGTTAGAGCCAGTTCATTCTCTTGCAAGTTGGTAAAATATTCTTTCTTTCTTTCTTTTATTTGACAAATGCACTCCAATTATTAATTTCCTGGTGGTTTCCTAGCATTACGAATTTGAAATAAGTACTGGTATGCTACTATCTTTCAAATAAAAAATATTTTAAAAAGACCAACAAAAAAATACAAATATTAAATCACTGAAATTACCTTTTTGACCTGTGCCACTGACTTGATGCTATTCCATGTCTTGGCAAGTGATTTTTGTTGGCCCTCGGCTGGACCTAGTATCAAGTTAGCCTTCTGACGGATCCCAAAGTGGTGCTTATCACATCTCTGAAACAAGAAAAATAAAAAGGATATTCATGATAAATTACAAGAGAGATTAATTCTTAACATTTGAAACAACTACATTGTAACAACCCTTTGAACAAGTTTTAAAACCTTGTTCGTTAAAACCTTGTTCGTTTTATTTTTTATTTATTTTTTTTAATTATTTTTTTTTAATTGTTTAGTTCAAAAATTCTAGGTGAATTCTTATGATTTTAAAATTCACAAGTAATATGAAGAAAGACAAACTTTCCTAAGTAAAAAATGACCTAAAAGTTACCTTCTATGTCATTCTGTACCAAAGTAAATTCAATATTTCAATAAATTTGATGAATGGTTGAAGGGAAACCCAAATGTTGTGAAAGTAACTCTTCATTTAAATAATGTGTAGATTTTTAAAATCAAAATGTGTATAATATTCTTTATTCAAATTGGGAATTATCTGGAAATGTCATTCTATAATACTTGGAATTGACAGAATATAACACTCATTCCATGTGTTTAAAAAAAAAATCAGTGTCTTATATTATATTCTTTTTTTGTTAATACTGGTTCTAACATATGATCTTACAAAATCCTGCTGTTCTAAGTCACTCGACGAGCCCAAACTGTCTTTTAAAAATAAAATGCACACCCACATACAATTTTGTACCAATCTATATGCCGTCATGAAATATGATAAATCCACTCAATCATCATACATAATCTGTACAAACTTTGATAAGAAAAACAAGTTTCACCACAGCTTTTGTTTTTTTGTCAAAATATACAATTATTTCACATGGGATCTATTTGGATAAGCACTGTGGAATAAAGATGTACCGTATGAGCTGCCTGCATAATTCATCCAATGCATACAGACTTTGTGAGTGCAATGAGGATGACTAATATGTGCTGTATGGTATATGTACGAAGGCATCTATCATCATTTTGAAATACATTATTCAAAGTTGAAGGACTGTTTATCATCTACATACATCTTAGTTAAAGGAAAATTCAACCATGATATTCTAGAGGAAAACAGAAAAATCTGAGAAGTAAACAAGTGAATGTTTGAATGAAATCAGACCCCCCCCCCCCCCCGCCCCCCCCCCAAAAAAAAAAATGAGAGTTGAGAACTTTTGAAAGATGTAATCACTGGAGGTATATGGGCTCTTCAAATTGGCTGAATCAGTAATGTTTCTGTGAAGTAGTGGCAGACAATTTCCCCATTTGTTCCAACTCACAAAAATGACTTTTTTCTCTTTAGAGGACCTATGATGATATGCTACCCACTATATATTTTGAGTAGTGCCCCAAGGGAGAAGGCACTTAGAAGGTTAACAAAAAGTAATGTTATTGTGTACACTAAAAACGTGAGAGTTATCCGTGGATCAAAATCCACTGAATAAACTGCCAACTTGAGATTCATGCACATAGACTCAGACCTTCATTTCTAAGGAGCGCGATCGCGCCGGCGCTCCTACAGCGCTCCTAAAAAATAATCAGGAGAGTTGTTTACAGCGCTCCTTGGTTTTAATGCTCTTGTTACGGCGTTACGGTAAACAATCAAAAGGTTACGGGGAAACTATAAATAAAAGTACATTATAGCGAATGCCGCCTTATCACATAGCCTCACATGTCGCACGCAGTTCACTGAATTTGACTACACTGGATAGGCACTTTCGCGCACATGGTCCATCCGCCGCCATCTTGTTTAATTCCGAAACAACACGGCCGCCGTTATTACTGTTTTGATACTAGTATGCTACGTGCGGTCGTGCTTTTGGGGGGAGCATGGTGGTAGATGATCGTGCGTGCGGCGCCCGCAATACCCATTCAAAGTATATTAGCGAAGACTTTGGTGATTCAGCGAGCGGGCGCATTGCAAGTCATGAAGTGCGGTATACGGTGTGTTGTTGTTCATGAACGCCGGGCCTAGCGGCCTGGGCTGGTGTGTCTGTGGTACTGGTGAGTGTACATGTGCGTGTGTAGGATACGAGTTCTGCTATTTGACTGTCGATACAAATTTGCCATTCGACGCTTGAACGAGGTGTTTTCTTCCTGAATATTATCATGGATTCACTCAAAAAAGCGAGTACCCGAGGAGGAGATCCTTTGACTGGAAACAGATTTTTAAAAACGTTTTTATGCACATCTTTATTTTGGACTTAAAAATGGTAGGTTCGAAATGCAGTAAGACTGATTGGGTGTTTGTGTACGTTTTGCGCGAAAATTATGCTGCGGTGTCTTGCGTTACGGAAAGACCCCCATTTGTTACGTTTAAATTGTTTGACATTGTTTAACGTTGTTCCAAAAACTGAACTGTTAATTTACAGGGTGACTGTGAGGCAGACTGAAGTTACTTAAGTTGAACATGAATGGTAATAACCAGCAGTATAATCACCTCCTCAAAATTAAGATGAAATAATTGACCTCTAAGTCTAAGCTAAAGTAGAGTGGACCAAGCAAACTGAGTTGCAAATTCAGTTGATTATGATGATGATAATTGAGTGTACTGCAGTAACTTGAAACTTCAATAAATGAAACAACACGGTTGTCAGTCAGTTAACACTTGTTTGATATGTATTTTATTACAGCATTTTGAACCCACACACAATAATACAAGGTAAAAACATCAATTTTCAAATTGAGCTCCTCACTCTTTCCAGGAGAGTTATTTGAGGAGCTCAATTTGAGCTCCTTGGCAAAACAAGGAGTGGGATTAATAGAGCTCCACCAAATTCTAGAAATGAAGGTCTGTAGACTTAATAGTGATCTCATATTTCAAACATTTATAACTTTCTTATTATCTGTCAAATTTATTTCACACTCTCGCCATTATGTTTATCTGCTTTCATACAAATGAACTTTTTACAACGGTTGGATTGCCCTTTAACTCTTATCCTGCCACAGCGCTAATCCCCCCAGTGCCAGATTTATAACGAGATAATCGGATTAACGCGATGGTAATAACAATAGAGCGTGCAAAACACTATAGGCACAGTCCAATAGGCATAAACAATAACTGCTATTACGAATGTTTGCTAGCATGCAAGAAGCAGCGTAACAATAGCGTGCACGCAGCCTCATGGCAGGCTATGAGTTAAGTAGTCCCTGGGATGTACATTTTGCATAACTTTCCAATATGACTGTTTATGTGCATGAATATTCTGTCGCCTACGGCTGAGTGTGCATGTATGTACCTCAGTGACTCAGCTGCACATAAATGAATACATACATGCAGTCCATCATCCACCCTTCCTCATTTGTGCTTGATAAAAGAAATTTAAATGAAGATGAAACAAGATCGCAAATACTTTAGAAAAATCAATCCAAAGGAATTTTAATAGCCTAGTGCGTCACCTACTAAAAAGTGTGAACACCACGATGGGGTATTGCGTACAATGTAATCCAAACATGATTTCTATGGGATGTACAATAGGGTATTGAAATTGCCCTTGAGTTCATTTTCTGGGGGAAATAGTTGCGATTGTGTTAGATATGATATGCAAAGTAGAATATTACAGATCACTGCCATGGCTTGAATCCCAAGCCTTTCACATCTTCAAGTGTTTAAACCATTGGACTAGCTACTATCAAACTTCAACAACTTTTTCAATTCATTCACTGCCTGTCAAAGGACCATATGAAGGGAATAGATTGTTATGTTCTGTTCATTTACCTTACATAAATATGGTAAAAACATAAATACAAGCACACATGGAATATGGAACATTTTGAAGTGGATGGCATGTTAATGAACCATATGTTTGCAGAGTACATGTACTTTTTCCTCCCATCTACTCCACAATTTTTCTCACTTTGAGGGCTTTGAGTTCTTACCATTCTCAAAATGACACCTCAAACATTGACATTCAAACTCTCCAGCTCAAAAATATTTTGTTCTTCAATGTTTAGTTTCTTTTTGAACTAGTGTACTTTTAAAAGAGGAAATCTTTTTTAAGACACAAATATGTGTGAGAAATAAAATACCACTTCTAGAACCTGTAAAATAAAACCTGTTCAATGATATCCATAGTCTCCAGGTGAGATAACATTTTTTTTCTTCAAAGTTCAGCTTCTTTTCTTTTTATAAGACACAAAAAATGTGTGATAAATAGAATACTGCACCTAGATTGGAAAGTAGGCTACAGACTCTTGCCACGTGACAACATCATGGGAATAGACACGTCGGCTCCACAAATCACAAATATCAATTTATATAACACAGGGTTTTGTAACAATTGCTCCACAATTGTCCACACTAACCAAATACCCAACATCTAACCTTGTCCAAACACTCCATCTCACCCTAACCCTAAATCTAATCTAAAAAGAAATTGTGACCCTAACCCTAACACTACCGCTATACTTTTGACGAAATAATTCCCAGAGCAAAATGTCAGATCGTCCCAATCTTGCAAAGTTTTATTAGCAATATCGAAGATGATCCGTTGCATTTGACTGTCTCATGAACTTTGCGATAATCAATTGTTTGGATGCTTCTATAATTGAACATACTGTATATAAGTGGATGTTCAGGAAATGAATCAGGATGCATGTATATTTTAGCAAAATATATTTCATTTGGCAAATTATTCATACAGGCTTATTTTGCCTTCTAACGCGTTGGGAAAATTTTGAGCTTTTGGAATCCATGTCAGTCCTGCCGAAATCAAGCCCTCTTAGTGACGGAAATCTATGAGTTCAAGCTTAAGGACTGTAACACAATAACACAAATCTCTCCTACCACAAGATACAGGTAATAATTATGTGAATATCATTATTGATTATTCACGTAGGCCCCGAAAGGTTAGCCCCTAGCTCAAGCTGCCATGTAAACTCAACCTCGGCGGTGAGGTGGACTTCTCAGGGGTTCGTTTTACGTCACCACGCAATTTGAGATATTCTACGGAGTGCGGCTAAAAATAGAAAGTGCAGTTGACGGCCGACTGCAACAGGCAGTGATGAACTTGTTTACTTGCGCTTCATGAACATCCAGATTGGAGCACCTTTTCAATAAAGATGCAATATTTGGTTCATTTTATTAGCTTTGAGAATGTCTTTGTTTCAGGCATGGTGATAGTATTAGCATTTCTTGTAGGAAGCCATACATGTTCATGTAGGAAGAGAGAGAGAAGGTATTTGGAGAGGGAGGGGGTATATGTAGTATAGGTACCTGTACATAGGTTAATTGTGTCAAGATGTAAATGTATACTACAGCAAAAGGTATGATATAGCATTCCTGTAGCATTCCTAAAGCCAACCATTTCAGAGAAAAACATATAAATAGCAATGTAAAACATAAAACAAAACTTTTAAAAAAATTGTAAAGTTGTAATCTGACCAAACACCCAAGTTTAATGGTATAAAAAAATGCCTCCAATGGTATGATTAACATAATTTTTTTTTTAAATAAGAATAAAAGGTCAATGCATGTACCGTAGATACAAGTGCATTTTATTTCACCCTCAATCAGACACAATTACAACAATACAAAATTAAAAGAAGAATGTTACATGGTTAGTTCTAAATATACATGATGAATTGCATAATATATGTGTACAAGAATCAAAGCAAGATAATCAAAACAACTTAATTACGGTCGCCTAATCCCTACTTCAAACTAATTGAGATAATGGTCATGGATAAATGTATGTGTATGGTACATTTTGTTTTTAGAAACAATTGTCATTGGCTCAAAGATCATTGTGTGTAATATTGGCTTTTGGGGGCCAAAAGGGTATTGACTTTTTATTAATGTGTAAAAGTTAATAGTACCACTCTGGCTCTCAATGTTCAGACAATATTTGAGGTTGAAGTTACATGTACAGTTTAACAACTAAATTATTCATACCCCTTGTAAATTTGATTATTTTTGTAAATCAAGAATGAAAGGTGGACTGGTGGAATTAGGGCCTCCGTTGAATACTTTACTATGTCACATTATCAAGAATAAATTGGTAATAAACTGTATCTCTTCAGAGTTGCCATTCTTTTAAATAAATAAGTTGTGTAAAAACACTTTTTTGTTTTGAATGTTTGGCTTCCTGGGATTCATTTCAATTTTTGTAAAGAAATGTTTAGCTTGTCAGCAAAGTCAGAAAAAAATCTTGAACCAGTGGGATTTGAACCTGCCCTGGGAAGCAACTCTACCAACTGGCAATCACTGGTCCATGGCATATTCAAGATGAACTGGAAACACATACATGTACCTCAGCTCTCCCAACTCATTCTGACTTATTAATATTCATAAGTCCACCATTGGGACAATAGCTTTGAATGATAGGCTTTCTGGGAGTAATTTCATATGTTGTTGTTTACAGAAGCTCTGTTTGGCTTTGCTATAGATATTCATTTATTTATTGCTATTTTGGAGCTGAATAACTTACAGCTCCCACCTTATTTTTCCCACAGGTCTGTAGATATATAATCCATACTGGTTAGATCATCTCTCTCTCCTCACTGCAACAGAGAAAACCAAATTCCCAACCTGCCCCCTGTGTGGATCAAGAGAGTGAGGAAGACGTCATTCATTTCATCAGTATTATGCAAGATCGTCCGACAGGGAGGGCTCAATTTCAAGAGGAAACTCAACTATTAAGACAGAGTCAAACCTATTTTCTCCTCCAACCTTAAGAACCACCTCAACCCTCTAGAATTCACAGCTCTTGTCCTCTTTCCTCAACATAAGCTCTCCTCTCCTACCTAGTTACTCTACCCTTGCAACTATAGAGTACTGAAGCTGTGACATCATACAAATCTATTTTTTGAATTTCTTCATTTTTTCTTTATTTTCCGAAAGAGCATCAAAAATAATTTATTCAGATGATCATATCTCAGCCCATACTTAACATATTTGATTGGTTTTCAACATTTGAACATTTTTTTTTAATGCTCTTTCAGAAAATAAAGTAAAAATTGAGAAATTCCAAAAATAGATTTATGATGACGTCACACTTCACCACTCTATTACCTTTAATACAATACATCTACCAAGTTCATCCTACTGTACTACCGAAGCTCTCTGATGCTCTCCCCTCACCTATCACTACACTCTCTGTACCAGTTTCAGTGATGCGACTAGTCCACTGCCTGGACTGTTTCCGTGTTGTGCGCCCAATCAGCTAAGAAAATAACACACCCTAAACGATTAAACGGAGACAGTTAGTCCTTGCCTTTCATTCTCACCCTCGTGGTGTATTTTGGGGTAATGCGTGGTTTGTGTGGGATGCGTGTAAGGAAGAAGGACATTATGGACATAGATGATTGAAATATAACAAATATATAAAAATGGACAGAATCTGGAGTCGTGGGCCCGTTGCATAAAACTTACCGTTGATGGTAACTTTGCTATCAATGGCAACTACTATGGTAACAGGGCTCAACAGCCAATCAAAATCAAGGTTTCCAGGGCCCCTGGACTATGAGTATGATCCTACCAGACCCTTGCAGTGGTATACAGCCGATCTCCGAATCCAGCAAAGGACAAGAAGAAGCAAACAATGTCAGCTAATTATAGAATGACGTACAGATAGCTGTTTATCCTCAGAGTGATAGCCAAGGACTTGACACCTGACAAGTGCTCCAATTACCGGGTAATTCTTTTCAAATACCCCCTCCCTCCTGAGATCCAATAAAGATATCAATCATTATGTCCTATTGCCTTGATAAGTGTGTATTCTAAGTTGTGATTTCAAAGTTTCTGTAATTACAGTTATAAAGCAATTAATAACTAAATTGATGTGTATCATCTCGTTTTTGTAAGCTTCAAGTGTGAACAAAAATTCTCATGTACTGCATTTAATAGTTATAAAATTTGTTAAAGATTCATTTACAAATTTATCATCAAATACATTGCCCGTCAACTAACGATAAAGTCAATGAATATCTTGGCTGAGCATTATTCTTTTCTTGCATGATGACATTATAATTTCAATTGGCGGAATGGATCAAAGGCTCTCAGGGATCTATGTAAACGCTGTAACCTTTTTTTACATATACTCAGCACAAAAATTAACTTACATTGTACATGTATGTACAATTGTACATGGCTGCAATGCTCATTATGAATTCATGGTTCAGTAGCTTAAATAAGTATTGAAAAATGAATGTCTGCAGAATTTTGCCACAGTCGGATATATGCAAGTATATGTGAGTCAGTTGGGGCATAAAGTTCCATCACTATCATTTTTTGTAAAGCTTATCAACACTATATAGTGTGGCTAGGAGAGATTAGAACACACAGCGAGGTCACTGACAGGTGGCTATCTCATCAACTCAGCTCTCAAATAATATAAGAAATAGAGGATCATGGGGGACCAACAGGCACAAATTGGTGAAGTTTTCTATATAGAGGGAGCAAGTAGCTACAAGTAGGACAGTGGGGCTTTAAATCTACTTGTTTTGCTTTCTTTTTAGGTACAGTTGTAAATACTAGTACAGGTATACCAATTTATCCAGTATACTGCTTTCACCGTTTGGGGCAGGGGGGGGGGGGGGGGGGGGGGGGGCTTCTGAAGTACCATACTTTAAACAGGGACATGCTGTCCCTGCTTTAAAGTTTCAATTGAACTACATGTATATACTTCTGAAGTGCCCTGATTTAAACTGCAGTCAATTCATACTGCTATAACTACCGGTCTAAGAGGTATTACTCCATAAATGGATTAGAATGAGTGAGTGACACTGCATGATTAGCCAAGTTCATGGCCCTTAATTACATCGAACATGCATCCACTCACTCTCTCTCTCTCTCTCTCTCTCTCATTCTCTGTCATTACACTAAGCCATTTCACTGTACTGAGGTTATTTCTAGCTAAACGCAAAGGACTCGAAGGCTGATGATAATATTAGATTTGATTCCATTTACTCCATTCGTAATCCTATTTGAGTTGTACATGTACATATAGGAAAGCGAGGTTCAGGATGAGTTCAGATAAAACAGCTGACTGTGAAGTGATTGATGTAAACAAGGCTGTGTCATTTCAGGCTCACAGCTTTGCACTTTAGTTTTAACCACGTGACTACTGAATTCTCATATTCCCCATAGGTCTTATACAGAAACCACCCGGTTCCAGTAGGGAATGGGTTAATGTACAGTGTAGCACATTGTTCAGCAGCATCTTTGTGATGTTATTCATCTTAAACACAGCCCTGAATAAAGAATAGCCTAGTACTAGTATGATTTATTAGAAATACCAGCATCTATTAGGTTGTCAACCCATTTGACATGAAGTGCCACATACATGTACATTGTACATGTACACAGACTTTGGCAAGTGAAAATGATATGTACAAATGTTTAGAAAAAGAGTGGTGGAAAAAGAATAATACAAAACATGCATGGGTAAGGAAACTGAGCCCAATCACTCATCACAAAAAAAATGTGTCTTTCCAAGAGACCTTAAATGGCCCATTCGCTAATTGAATTGAATAAATAGAGAAAAATCTAACAAACAAAGCAGTGAAAAAAGGTAATAAAAATTGGACGAAAAATAAGAAATTTAAGGAATTTTTAAAGTTCCACATAATTTCATGAAACAGTGATATGAATCACATACATACATGTACTGTAGGTTGTAAACAAATTAGTGAGTTAATGATGTCATCCCTCACTTTTCTGAGTTTTCTCTATCTGTTTGTTCATAAATGTAACAAAAATATCACCTTTTCTGCTCTGGGAATGTAAAACATGGCTTGAACCCTCATGGACTATGTGCAAAATCACCATGACTGTATTGTATAAAGGGAAAACAATTATACAGGTGTGTCCAAAAAATTAGGAAAACTAATGAAATTTATTTATTCAATTCTACTGATTTTTGTTGTTTAATTTTTCGCTATTTCTTCAATTCAACTTGGAAATAGGTCGGACTTGCCCTCTAATTTTTTAAACAAAACATTTGAATAATAACAATAATAATCAACTTTCATTAGGACATCCAAACTGACAACATGAGAGGAATGCATGTTAAAATTCTTCTGAAAGGGCAATTCTATTTGATGCAATGTGATATTTTAGGATTTTAGATTTTTAAGGTGAAAAGTTTTTTTTAATCCTTGCTCGTGATGAATTCATACTCACGAAACACAACTATCTTTGTTTTACCTTAGAATACAACATGGAATTCAAGGGTGTAATGTACATACATGTACAGTGCTACATGTAGCAGGAGTAGATGTGAAAGTGTTGACATTTAATCAAGGGGAATATCATTCTCTGCATGCCCTGCACACAAGACCACGAAGGGCAATATTTTCATATCGCGTTAAAGGTGTTTGATTGAGGAGTTCAATTATTTGGAATCTCACTAAAATACCAAGTGAGTGCCAATTAGGAGAAGGAGGATTGTCCCAGACGATGATTGCCATCAGAGAGTTGTGACTCTATACATTGATTAATTGCATGAGCTTGATTGAGACAGCGAGTCTTCTAAGGGCTACATACAGTACATGGATAAATATGGAAGGGCTCCTGATGATAGCAAAACACAAGGCTGTATGGCCCTCCCAATTTTTCGATTTCATAAATGACATAGTCTACTGCTCAGACCCTGCACCGGATTTCTGAACAGCTTCGTAGTGCACTGGCAGAGGGCCAATGTATGTCGTTCATAAACCCTATTGGCAGAGACGCCAAATTCAAAGATCAGCGCATGTGCGCATCGTGCGTGAGAGGGTTTTCAGACCCTCGAAATGCGTGACACTTGGTAGCTCTGTATTGGATTTGAGAAGAGCTATAAAAGTACACGTACATGTGACCACGATGTAGTCTACATAACTTATCAGTTCAGACAGGGCATAAGTTTTAACCACCAAGGGTCTCTGCCTGAAGACTAGATTAGGACTTGAGAAGGGATATATGTCTCTTCCGATTCCTCATCACCAAGGGTTTTGCATGCTCGATATGACAACGATACCCAGACCCACCACAAGACTGAAGAGAGGTGGAGTCCTTGAGATGAAACATGAGATGGTGAGATGGAGATGAATGGTCTCATCAATCATGTCAAGTACTAGCTAGTCAATCCAAGCAGGCTCACTCATAAAAGGCTTCAAAGTATCTCATAGAGCCAGCATATCGTCGCCCAGCTGGCAGAAGGGCGTTAGCGCGCGAGCGACTCAAAAACTACTTTTCGAATTGTTCGCATTTAAAGATTTGTTTTATATTTAAACAGCTTTCTGTCCTGAAAATTGGTTTAAAACTTAATAAAAGACTACGGTAATAGAAATGTTATAGTAGAACACGGCCACAATTTTTTGTGTGGAAATAAGTCAGTTTTTATAAAAGTTTGAGGCAATTTAGTGCTAATGCCCTTCTGCTTTAAAATAGCGTTTCATTTCTGACCTGAAATTCGAGCTAACGCCCTTCTGCCAGCCAGGCGACAATATCATGTACCTTTTCAAATAAAAATGCACAACAGTGGCATACATGAGACACTGTAGGGGCGTAGGGGCATAGGGGCAAATGCCCTCTGCAACTGAATGATGAAAAAAAAGGGCAAGGGGAGAGAGGGAGAAGAAAGGGAGGGGAAAGGAACATGACAAGAAGTTGAAAAAGAAACCCCTCCGACACCCTGGCTTAATTGATGGCCTAGTTCATTTACATGTAGCAAGACCAGTGATCCCTCATCACTGCTACCCACCCCTAATAATACAAGTGTCTGTTAGCATAGCTACAGTATTTAGTAAAGTGAAACGCAAATTTGGGCAAGTGTCCTGAAGACCAACTTGCCCCTGCCTCAGATGACAAATAAGGAGATAAATGAAATTCATGTACAAGTACTTGATCAAACAAAGATCAAAACTGAAAAAAGAGAAAGTGAGAGTGACCTTTTTAATCTGAAAAATCTCAATATATTGTGTATGACGGGATAGAATGTAAATGGAAGCAGTATACCCAGAACATGTACATGTACATGTATATCGCCTAAATTAAGTCCCAGGTCTTTTTTCGATATGCTTCAGGAAATATTTGAAGTTGGGCTCTAGAGCAGTTACAATGTACTTCTTCACTGTATGCTGACATTCACTATGTGTTTCCAATTTGGCTCCGAGCTGGACAGATACTGTCCGCAAAGCTCGTCTAATGGAAGCAATTTGCCACAGTTTTTTTGCCGTGACATTTACCAAAGAGCAATTTTGGTTAGAAAGTCTTTTATCGTAAATGGGATGATTAAACGCTTTTGGAAAAATCTAGATGTAAGGCCGAACATGGGGTGGCCGGCCGTGTAGGAGATGCTAAAAAGTGTAATGGGTAGAGTCCATTCCTTTTATGTTCTCCCAAACACATGCATGGAAATTCTTTTTCTACTCCAAGCTTTCGTGACATTTGCATTACCGGTAACCACTGAAGTGAGACATGTGGATACTCTCACTTTTACAAGTAAGAAAGGATGTTATCCTCTACCAATTTACTGAATGATACCGGTAGTTATATTTGCTGGAAACGTCCAATATCTTAATTCTCCCCATATTTTATAGAAGGTACATGTGTTTTAATCAGACAGAAAATGGGCGGGTAAATTTCCTTACAAATCAATGCATTGCAACAGGCAATTTTGATATAAAAATATCTCTTTCTGAGAAACGACAAATGGGATTTGGTATGTAAATCAAATATTGACTGCTTGTTTGTCAGGCCACAGTATAGTATTAATGACTGCTTTGAGAGAAATAGTTGTTTTTATAAGCTCAAGGGAAGGTTAGAATTGTGCTATTACCCGAGGCGTGCCGAGGGGAATAGCCCAATTGTAACCTTCCCGAGAGCGTATAAAAACAACTATTTCTCGAATATTAAAGCAGTCATTAATACTTTTATATGCCGAAAAAAAATAGACTAAAAAATAAAAAATAAAAAATACTTTTTTTTTTTGTCGAAGGTGAGAGTCGAACTCTTACGTACAATGAGTGATGCATCTTAAACCAACGCCTTACACCACTCAGCCATCGCGCGCTGTTAAAATGCTTGGCAGTTTTGTACAATATATACATTAAAATGGATTGAAACCGGCTTCGGCGTGATGAATGCTTCGCAAAAGCACCCTTCTTTTACTTTTGCAATGCATATTGGCATGAACTTAGATCAAGATCTATCGGCAGATGTTGTTTTTTTGTTTTTGGAAGTTTATTTTCGTCTTCATGTCAACAATGCAAGATAAAATTGTCGGTAAGATCGATCGAGATTCAATTGTATTGAAATTACCGACCAATTATTCGCACACATACGGTATCCTCGATCGCTCAAACCATTTTTTAACATGTAGACCTATGGGGTAACCATGGAGACTGAACTATTTTTTTAATAACCATGGTTATTAAAAATATTAAATGTTTTATGCATGGTTACCGGGAATTTTACAGGAACAGTTGAAGTTTATGAATGCAATTTCGACCAATCAGATGGCTGGATTACTTAAGTGAGGTATATAATTAAAACTATTGCTCCTCAATGGTCTTGACATTGTACTGTGCCCCTCGACTCCATCTTGGGTCACAGTACAGTTTCGAGATCAATGGCAATGCAAATAATGCAGTAAACACTGCGCATACGTTATATTAGTTTTCATTGGAGCTTTAAAAGAAAAGGAATTACAGCAAAAAGCCAACACAAAAAGGGTTGATGAAAACAGTAAAGTGCCAAATAGCCTGTTATCAATTTCAGGAACTGCATAATACTGTACATCATCAATGTATGTACCTCAATGTCGATATCTGGATGTCCATGTGAGAGTGGTAAAACGGCAATGCGAGTGATGCAGTAGACGTCATGTCCCTTGGGCAGCTGACCCACCAGACGATGGCTCCGGATGAGAAGCAGTCTCCATTCCGACTCTGAAACAAGATCATGACAAGACATCAGAATGATTAGGCCTGCTATATTAAAGCCCCACTGAACTTGTAGCTACTTGCTCCCTCTATATAGAAAACAATGCCTAAGCCGTGCCCGTTGGTCCCCCATGATCCCTCTTTTTCTTATGTTAATTGAGAGCTGAGTTGATGAGATAACCACCTGTCAGTAACCACCCCAATCCCTCGAATCCCACCTGGCCAAACTAGTGCAGAGGGGCTTTAAAGTATAGTATGTACTAGCATACATTTCCTTTCTCAGACATCATTATGGGGTTGCAAAACAAACAAAAAACAGAGTGATTTCTTTTGCACGCTACACGCATTCCCTTTCTGTGCTAGGGCGGGAGGGCTCAACACCAAATTGTTTGTTCAGTCTCCATTTCAACTCTGCAATATAAGATCATAATAACGTGAGAACACTTGGACTGCTTCACTTTGTACCAGCATGGATTTCTATTCTCCATCTTACATACTGTACATGTACATGTACAGTCTAGTATTGTCTACAGTGTATATACAATTTACATGTAGCCTACATGTATATATATGTAAATTTACATATCTACATGTTTGTATGTCAATGATGCTCAATGCAAAATTACATGTACAAATTTCCAACACGTGATAGTGTCGAGCCATGCAAAAAATGAAAAATAATATACTCCTCTCTTTTTTGTTGCTACAGTGTTGTATTTTACATCTTTAATTGAGGCACATTTTCATTTCATCACTTCATAAGCACTTTCTTCCTCTAATCCTTCTCAACCTGGAACAGGGCCTTGTTTCATAAAGCTTATCAAAAACAAGGTGCAATAACTGTTATAAGCTACTGATCTGTTACATTTGATTGGCTGAGAGCGAATCTGTTACAGGAATGTGATACATTTGATTGATAACATGTTTTGTGAAACAGGGCCTAGATAGGTTTAAACATTCTTCATCCCTTCCTCTTCATTTTCACATTTGGACTAGTTTTCAGCACAGAATAATTGTAACAGTTTTGATCCTACAAACATGGTGCCTACAGGAATTTTACTTATTCATTCCATCACTGCACAGATATTTGATGTTCCATCAGGATCACTGCTTCATATTTCAATTTATTTTGTGTCTTGTATTAAAAGCCCTACACATGTTGTATACTGTGTGAGTCAAAAAAAAATTGACACCTAGAAAATTGTTAATTATTAAAAAAATCATCTATGACCAATGAATTTTTATACATCTTATGAAAGAGTGTTTTATCCCAAATCATTTGGTATTATTTTTGTGTGGTATGTGACCACAAACATTGCATTTACATTGTACACTGGTGCCCATAAAGTTGGAATAAATCTATGATACCTCTCTTCCTAAAGTGGTTGTGAAAATAGTTTATATCTTCTCAGTTCTAACTTATTTGATCAATTTATATGACCCTTCACTTTGATTATGAATGTTCTGATAAGATATTTTTACAATCAATTCACGAAAAGAGGTACCCTATACAAAAATGTGTTCCAACTTTATGGGCATCAGTGTATTTAATTTTCAATTAAGATGTTTGTCTGCTGATGTTTGTTTGCTGAACTTTAGTACGTGTGTACATTGTACATGTAGATACTTTCAAAATACCCTGGACGATAAATGATGTCATGTGCATGCAAGTTCCTTTAAAAAAAAAATAGAATCCATGAGCGCTCAAGATTAGCTGCAATTGAATAATGATACAACAAAGAGGAAATACAAATGTATATAATCAAAATATTGCTATCTCATGCAGATATGAAAGTACTGGCTGAAAACACAGTTTGAATTTGTTCTTGAAAACATGTTATATTTCTTTTTTGGTAATTAAAACTTCCTACACATACAGTACATACCTGTACTTGTACTGTACATACTCTTACCTTTTTTGAAGCATTTTCACTTGGGGAATTAACATAACAATACAAATATACATGTATATTCAAAACAATGACATTTATATTGACTTGAAATCCCATTGAATGAGTTGATGATATGAAATTTCTTGGTGTGTTTAATGTTTATTGATAAGAACTTGCATTGGAAATGTCAAATAGACAGTCTCAATCAAGTGTTGTCTACAAATTGTGGTGTAAAAATGCAAGTCATCGCATTCTGTACAATACATTATTTTTGCCATACTTAAAATTATGGAAATATTTCATGGGGCAAGTCCTCTTCCACAGCTTTCAACCGTACATATATATTCTAACAAAGAAGGTAATCCAAATTCTCACACAAGTTGATTTCTGTGCACAAACAGCCCCTCTTTTTAAAAGTTTAAATCTTTTATGACTCTCTGACATTGTTAAATACCTAAAACTAAGCTATATATCTTCAAAACAAATGCCACAAGCATGTTCATTGAAAAACTTAAACACATCTGAGCAAAAAAGCAGATAACAAGGTAAATTAAAAATAACATTTCCTTGCAATGGAAAGGCGGAATTCTTGTGAAACCTGTCAAACCTGCTTTAGTGACCTGTCTACAAAGACCCCATTTTTTGTTTCCCTTGAAAATGATCTTTCATTGAAACATGTACTAAGGAACCTGTACATAAAGACCACCTGCCTATAAAGACCACTTTTCTTGTCTCCCTTTGGTGGTCTTTATAGACAGGTTTCACTGTACAATATACATTATGTACATGTATAAGAGCAAAGTCTTCTGCAATCAGCCAAAGATATGGACATACCACTGGTCTTCCTCTCACTTGTAGCTCTTCAAATAATCCACTCCAGACTGATCTTCCCAAACAGACGTCACGTAAAAGGGCATGTTTCCATGACAACTGACATGAGGTTTCAAAAATTACTTTCTCTTTAGTTGTACTCTTGCCTCAGGGCAGATAAGAAATTGAATGTGAATATGTACAGCTGCACACCCTGCACTGTATTACCACTGTATCTATGTTCATGTATCATGTGAAGATCAAATTCCCCTAATTTTCCCCCTTATATAGATACTGTATGTATTAAGTAATGCAAGTTTTATTTCTAACATTATGGAATTCTGCAGTGATTATTTTTACGATAATCCTCACATGTCACTACAAAGTCTGCAGATGTATCTTCCTCAGTGTAAAAACTGCTACATGTACTGTACACATAGTATACATGTGTAACCTACATTTACTACACAAAAAGGCAAGTTCAATAGTTCTTGAAGGTGGTAAAATCTCAACAAACAACAAAGCAGAAATAAATTGAATTATTGTTCAAAATGACACAAATAGATACATGTACAGTAGGCTGATTGAAACTTGACAAATTATTACTTTCTGTTTTATTCCCTGAATACTGGGCAAGAGAACACAGTATATACATGTTCATACATGTACATACAGCCCATTGTAATTAACAAAATTATTTTAAAAAAACACATACCGGTAATCATAAAAATTAAATTTACATGTACATGTAAACTACTTCATGGTTAAAGTTAAGAGGGTTTTGAAATGTTTCATAACATATCAAAAACAGTAGCCAGTAGGCACTACATACTTGTACATGTATGTCATTTTGCAGTTCATTGTGGTATGCATTCAGGCATCGATCTAAAACGTATACAGTACGTGATGAAATTCATTAAAACACATAATGAACATGTAATAAACATGCGGTGTGAATGTCTGGTTGACAAAAAGAGAATAGAATACTAAATGTAATTTATTAACATATGAATTGATCTTTTCCTGATTATGTTCATCACATACTGTACAATGTCACAAGAGCAATGGTTCTCATGATCGCAAATTTACCCTCGCTCATTTCAGGCTGTAAAATCAATTAACTCTCACCAGTGACGTACAATATTCATGCTAGGCAAGAGTGCAGTTAAGCTACTAAAATAGGGATGATTCTAAATCAATAGATTTATCACTGACAGTTCTAATGGATAATGCATGCTGCATCTCTTTGTGCCTGCTACCATATATTAAAGGTGCCATTCAGCATTTTTACAATAGTTCAAGTGTATCAATCTATCATATCAAATGTATTTGAAAACATTTTGTGGTATGGAAATTTTAATTGAAAAATGATGAGCATACATGTACACTGCATATAAAAGTTTTTTTTTTCTTTCTAGAGGTTCGAGTGGATATGTCACCAGACTGTGGATCACAAGGTCCACGGCACTAATGTCCTTTGGCAAGACATTAATCTACATTTTCCACAATCGACCCAGGTGAGGTAAATAGGTACCTTCAGGAATTATGGTAAATAAGGCGCACCCCTATTTTTTAATTTTTTTTTGTTGTTGTTTTGTTTTGTTGCCGAAAACCCACGCGGGGAAGGACCTTCATTTAACATTGAGGTGCAGTTGAAGGCGCTGATTTGTGCTTGTGAACTTGTCACAAATAATAGTAACAATGTCGTTTTTAGAAGAATGTGTAAAGATCATTAATGTAAATTAAAAACAATAGAGTACATAGGATAGAACCTTGTGGTACACCATTTGTTATAGACAAAAATTGAGGAATTATTATTATAAACTACATTGAGATCTACATGTATTAGAAAGATTACTTTCAAACCAAGACAGACAAATTTGAGTGTTTTTGTAGTTTCCGAGTGGTGAGTCAACACACTGATTACTGAGCTGGGAGACATTGCCAGGCATAGCACCATAAAACGAAATTAAAACTAAAAAAAAATTTAAAAAAAAAAAAAAAATCTGTACCTGTGTATAAGACGCACCCCCGATTTTTTCGGCGCCAAAAAAGTGCGCCTTATACACACAGATTTACGGTAATTCCTTGAAATGCTAGAGTGCAGTAATGGCAGCCATGCTAAAGCCAGGGTAACAATGTCCAAATTTGGAAGCGCAAAGAGACATTTAAATGTGATATGGGCTATACAAGAATCAAATATTATTATCATTATTACAATCTCTATTGAACTCATGTTCTGCAAACACTCTCTATAACTTTAACTACATGTAACATTCTTACACAGCCTGGAATTATTTTTTTAAATAATGATCAGGGTAAACCATAACAACTTTTCAGTTCAAAATGTACTGAGTACACTTATTCTATTCATTGTTTTAATCATGATCATGGAATGAAGGGAATGGAATATAAACAAAGATGTTGTACATCAGAATATTAAGCTTTAAATGTGATATTGCACCAGGGTTCGGAGAGCAGTGTCTCCTTTCGTTTATTAGCAGTTGGCTGTTCACCCAGGCTGATCCTACTGAGTCTCTCACTTACTCAGGATCCCGCTGTGCGCTAATTGATGACAGCTAGTGCCTGCAGACAGCATGCCGAAAGCTGGACATGTACGTTATAAAGCCTGGCTCTCCTGATTTATCATTTAAATAAAGTGAGGAAGCCACTCGCTTCCACTGTGGGTTAGGCAGCAGAAAGCTTTTCATTTTGCATGTACTGTACACCCTTGTACATGTACGTGTAGCTGGGGCTTTAAAGGTAAAGACCAGTAATGGTCATGCGATTGCATTGTGAAAGAAACGTTGTGGAATCGATCAGAAAAGGTTGATCATCTAGCATCTAGCATCTGCAAGGTTCTGGAATCATCAAAATGATAAGAAATTTGGCCCATTCTTCGTAAAGTTACAAGCACTATACACAGAAAGATGTATATGGGACTACCCTATATCTCTCACACGACCATGAGAGAAACAAATTTACCAAATATATGAATTAGTAGGCGGTTTCCCGGCAATTTTTTTATCATCATGTATTAGTCAAAACATATTCTTTAACATGATTGGTAATGAGAGCTTCCATTTCATTTTTTGAAATTGGGGCGTTTCCAATACTGGTCTTTACCTTTAATATCAAGGGCCTGGAGGGTTGCTCAAATATTAAGTGCACAGTGCCCAAGAGAGGCTATTCAATAGCCACAAGCATTTCCAAGAAAATGCCCATGAGATATACAGGTGTTCATGAATACATGCAAGTGCATTGCTAATTCAAATGTGCAAGTATTTTTTCTACTGCCATTTTACATGGGAAGAATTTCATTATTTGGACTTCCCAGGCAAGAGAGGTTTGGTGATCACTCTGCGTTGATAGCAGTGCTTTTTATATGGTGCAAAGATTTGTGCACATAAACACTGGGTATGCAACTACATGTAGGTGTTGAGAGATTATTCAATGACCCTAGGTTTAGAATTAGAAGTTTATTTCATTTAATCATTTGATTCATAATGGAAATTCATAAGCGCAGAAACTATAGTATATACATACAGTACATGTAGATAAAAATTTACACTGTACAATTGTACATATATGCTGCCGCAAAAGCTCTTGAAGTAGTATTCTTAAAAGCACTACCGGTATGCAGACTTACATGTATGCACAGTTAGATTAAAATATGTGGGTTTTTTTAAAGTGTAGTTAAATTTAAAAGTTATTTTGGTGATTTCCAGCTAGTCTGTATGTCATTTCTAAAGGTAAATTATCAAAGCTTGTTGGCCACTAAATCCATTGATCAAGTGCTCTTAAAATCCCAATTGATCATTGTATTCTTAAGAACCCTTCTCTGAGAATCGTGAGGCCCAGACTTTATTTCCACACTCTATTAATCTCATAGTGAGTTGATGAGCACAGGCTTGAATGATCAGCTTTATCAAAGTGGTGTTGGCTCAGCCACGGGCGTATCCAGGGTTTTGTAAGAAAGAAGGGTCACAACTCACAAGTAAACTCACAATCAGCCATTTTCGTAATGTAACCAAATTTAATGCATACCTCTCTGTGAAGTGCATCGATACAAATTATTGCTTTCATCTGTTTATTACAAATAGTTGTATATAAAATAGTCAGAATGCAAACTGCAAAAAATTAGTGGTTGTCAGGTAGAACAAACATTATTTAGCTTGCCTTACATTGTACCTAACAACACATACAGTACATGTACTGTAAATGCATTAAATATGCATTCTGACAATTGAAATTTATTTATTTCTCCTATCAATCAGAGAAAACAAGAGCAGGTGTTTTGTTAAAAATGTCAACAATAATATGATTTCATATGTGTACAAAACAAATTGTATACAGTGTACAGGTATCACACAATACATTTAGGTTTGGACCGAAAAAGCTCTGTGAAATTAAGTGAAGCCATTGAAAAATAAAAGCAGGTAAATAAATAAATACCCTAAAACTTGGAGAGGACCTCAAGCAGTACTCTGGTTGCTTACTAACAGTAACAAGCATTTATGCTTTCTTAGCAGTCAGATAAAATAACCACCACTAATGCTATGGTCACATTACCCAAAAGTAGCCTGCTCGGCGGCCAAGCGGCGAGTTTTGAACCAATTCTGCCCAGCCGCGGCCGCCCAGGCACCGCTCGTTTTTAGGGCATCGCTCGGTCACCGCTGAAGTTTTAGCGCGGAGTTAAAATTTGGGCGGCGCCTGCTCACTTTTCACTCGCCGCCCAAAATACTTTCGGTGCCTGGGCGGTCGCCGCCCAGGCACCGACCTAATCGCTGGGCGATGCCTAAATTCCAGCAGCGACCGAGCAGGCTACTGATCGATCGGTCGCTGCTCTGATTTGTGACCATAGCTTAAACCACTAAGGTTGTAGTATTTACATTTTCCTGTCAATGGCTTGTCTCTGAATACAGCTGTCCATGTTCCCATAATACTCATTTTTCTTTTTTTCTTTTTCTTCTTCGTCCTAATTCTTATTTTCTTATATTATGGGACCAAACATGTTTTGTACAGATAACAGATCTACATGTACATTGTATTAATAAATGCCAACGATATGTACATGTAACACATTTCACTGAAGTCATTGACATACTATTCTTTTATTCATGATATCAACATTTTTGTACTAAGTAACTACATGTATATACTTTGAGGTAAATGCAAGATAGCATTAGTCATAATCCAATGTGAATAAATCGCAATAAATAGGGTCACAATTTTCAAAGTTTAAAGAAGTTTAAAGAAGAAATGAAAGTGATAACAAAGAAAATTATAGACATTATTTTAATTTCATGCTTTCTAATTTCTCACTGCATATACATGTATGTAAAATGTACTAGACTGATCGAGTTCTCCAGAGTTTTTTTGAAAATAAATATTTTGTTTTAAGTGATCGGATTGATTCATGAAGATTTTAATGGGAGCGTGGCTCTATAAACATTGAATTACAAATTAAAATCACAAAAAATGAGCAAGTCTCATAACAATTCACAAATCATCCCTTTTTTTTCTTCCATTACGGCTCAGCCATAAAAAAAAAATGAAATAAAAGTAACATTTATAACAGTACAGGGGGTGTTTCACAAAGATCCTAAGTCAAACATAACTGTTGGACTTAAAGATTATGGAGAGACATTTGTAGCCTCAAAATAAAATATATTCAAAAGCAAAAATTCAATTAATTCAAACTTTTATAAATTCCACATCAAAAACATGAAACATCTCCTTGATAATAAAAAAAATATGAATGATTTGAATCAACATTTTATGCCTTTAAAAATAACTTTTACAAAATATTTTCAAAGCTGCTAACGGCTTTCCATAATTTTTAAGTCCAACTTAGAGATAAGTTCAACTTAGGATCTTTGTGAAACATCCCCCTGGAGTGTATAATTTGTAACGGCAAAGAAAAGATTACATATTAGTGCATGATAATCCTTTCAAGAATATTTACGGTTCTATGATATGAGAATGAGAATGAAATTGTGCAGCCATGCTGCCTCAAATGCCCCTCTTTCCCTACACTGTACATTACATGTACCTCACATCCTACATGATCGATGATTACTTCATTTAATAATATATTCAGGAGGAAATATAAGAAACATTTAATTTGTTCATATTAATTATTTTAATTTGTTAAATATCTTTTCTTAAATCATCCTGTAGAATCATACCATACTGTTTGATGCTCTTATACCGTATGTTTAAAAAAAATATGTTTTTCATGTTTATGTTCTCATGTTATGTTCTATGTATTGTTTGCCCAATGTCTAATTTTTATAATAATAATGTAAAAACAAACAAATACACAAACTAGGTGAACACAGCCTAACAAGCCAAAAACCTGGCTTCCATTGTGTTCACCATTTTCCAATTATCCACTTATGTCTTTTACGTAGTCTGTACCGTGTTTCTCATTGAATGATATACTTGTTTTGTTTTTTATCTTCTTAATCGTTTGATTGAAATGTGATAGTTTTATAATGTTTTTATTGCCCATTGACTTTTTTTTACACATTGTTTTTAATTGATGTTGGAATTTGTAAATAAATGATTTGAATTGAATTGACTTCAGAAATGAATACAGGGACATGAGATATACACCTGTAGTATTACAAACGTTTGGAGACCTGACCTAATGTACATGTACATGTTATAGTGTAGCCTTTGAAAATAGAAAATTTTCTTGGCCCGTATTCATAAAACCTATTTCTGGGTGATTCCTTGCCATGTGTCTCATGTACTGCGTGTTAACTTATTTCATCCAATAATGAAAACCTCTTGACATGACCATTGAAGTTCTGTCTGAGATCACTAACATATTTATATAGAAGGACATAATTAGATAGTAGGTCATAATGAGAATTTTCATTGTGGAATGAATACCGGTGGATGGAAAAAAGACATGTTGTACAATACACATTGTACAGAATTGCACAAGAAAAATGGAGATCAGCAGTACAATATTGTACGCACAGTGCCCTGTTAGATTCAAGCAGTAAAATCAGAGAAGCATATACCGGTGAAAGTTTGATTGAAATTGGACAAAAAAATGAGAAAGTTATGAATATTTGAAAGTTAAATCACTACAAGTATGGGCTCTTCAAATCAGTAATGTCTCTGTGATATAGTGGCAGACAACTTTCCTATTTGTTCCAATACACAAAATTACTATTTAAAAAAAAAATCAACAATGTATGACTCGGCATATAGTCTTTTCTTTTGAGAGGACCTGTAATGATGTGCTTTTCATAATATCGAGTAGTGCCCCAAGGGTGAAGGCACTTGGGAGAAGAACAGATATTAGTGATATTTTAGTACTCGACAAATGGAAGGGTTACCGTATCTATCACTATGTCACAATCCACTGACAAAATTGCCAATTTGAGATTCACATAGCTGTAGTGATCTCATATTTCAAACATTCATAACTTCTTATTATTAGTCCAATTTATTTCAAACTTTCGCCATTCTGTTTTAATCTTATTTTTCTGCTTTCATACAAATTCACATACTACAAGAGTTGGATTGCCCTTTAAGGGTTATGGGCATTGTTGACTCTACATACCTGGATGAATGCGTAGTTTGCCGATCACTCCAAACACTTTACCCAGACAGACGGGATTCCAAGCATTACCAAGGGCTGATCCTGTCAAAATAATGGTGAGAAAAGAGATCTTATGAGACATTAAAAGTAGACAGAAGCAAGTTGATATTGTATTGTCTGTAACTGCATACCATAATTAACGGTGTATAAACCGCCCTCGTGTATTAACCGCACCCCTCTTTTAATTTTACTGCGAGTTGCAGCTGAATGTGTAAGATCATTAATATAAATCAAAAAACAGTAGAGGACCTAGGATAGAACCTTGTGGTACGCCGTGTAATAGAAGAAAAATTGGAGGAATTATTATTATAAACTACATATTGAGATCTATCAGAAAGATTACTTTCAAACCAAGATGAAAGACAAATTTGAGTGTTGTTCTAGTTTCCGAGTGGTGAGTCAACACACCGATTACTGAGCTGGGAGACATTGCCAGGCATAGCGCCAAGTGGAGGGGCATAAATCGAAACTTTAATTTTTTTCTTTCTTGTTTTTTTTGTTAGTTTTGTGCATAGCGCCAAGTGGAGGGGCATAAATCGAAACTTTATTTTTTTTCTTTCTTTTTGTTGTTGTTTGTTTTGTGTGTACCGTGTATAAGACGCACCCCCAACTTTGAAATTTTTTGAGGGGCAAAAAAGTGTGGTTAATACAACGTTAATTACGGTATGACATTTCTGACTTTCCAATCAAAATTAAATGTATATATACTGTAGAAACTGACTTGAATTTAGAAAATGTATGAGAAAAATTTGATAAATTTTTTAAACTCTGATAAATAGTAAAATAATTATATGAAATACATATATTCATGTGCAGATTCTACGCGCTGTCACCATGGGTTTGGGCTGAGCAGAGCTCAGGCCTCCCTACTTAGCTGATCCGCAAAATAGGGGGGGGGGGGGGGGTATTTTCAAGCTGTAAGTGTAATGGCTTGTGATTTGGGGCTAGCGAAAAAATAAGCGCATGGATCTATTCCTTACATCTTGCCTAACTTACATGTAAGCCTCGGGGCTTTATTTCTCCAAAGTGGCAAATCTTGGAGCTACGATGGAAACAACATCTAAATCGCTGTTTTGATCAAGATATTTTTAGAATTCCAAGATGACGCCCCTTTGGGAATATGGAGAAAAACCTGCTATTTCATATAACACCTCATTTATTGAGTATCACCTTCAGGATCACGAGCAATAAAGGTTTGAATCTCGATTTGGTAATAAAAACATTGACCAATTTTGCATGATTGCGCAATGCATGTACATGTAGACTGCATAGGCTGGCAATCTCTAGTCTATGGGAAGGATTTTGGCGCTAGTGTACTTTCGTATCCATTTTTGACCCGTAACTCCGGCGTGGAGATACCCTACTAAAACATACCCCAAAATCAACTTAATCTTCATCGATCTACTTAACCTAAGCGCAACTTAAGTTCAATGGCAATGGCAATACATAATATTACGTCACAAAAAGGAGATTTTGACATGTTATGCTTTTAACAGGTGACGCACTTCACACATACATGTAACTGATGCACACGCATAAAATAGAAAAATCAACGAACATTTTAGAATAAATTTCCAGATTGTACCTTAAATATGACGAAAATGAGAATTGTTCAAACTTAAAAAATAGCTACTTAAGACTTAAACTTGAGTGAAATACTTAACCTTTTAAGGATGCTGTAAAAATCGTAACAAATAATAATAATAATAATAATTAGATCTAAGCGCTTAATACAAATGTCTATAAGCGCTTTACAAATATACTATTAGAGGGTTTGGACTGATATATCATAATTTTGGTATCGGATGAAACAGAAAATTGCCCCGGGAAAATTGCAAGCTTTCTCTTCGCACCAATATCTTATAACAAATCGAGTGAATGGAAGCCAGAGATAAAAGGGCCCTTGCCTTGTCGGCGCCAATTTAGTAAAATGAGACTGCAATTCGCTGAGATCGGATGAACGTTATGCGCATGCGCTAAATGTAAGCTAAAGTTCTACATGCTTCGTCGGTATATAAAAAGGAATTGTATTGTACAGCGGTTCGGGTATTGCCGTGAAACCTGTGAGAAAGTGGATATTATAATGACTTTGTTTATAGGAAAAATACTCCAAAAGAGATAAGAAAATCAACACAAAATAGGTAAGAAACATAACAACTTTTAAATTAAGAACATTATTTGAACAATTGATAAAGATTTAGACCCCTAGTTGATTTTTGGTATGATTTACTTCACACCGGAGTTACAGGTAAAAAATGGATACGAAAGGACACTAGCGCCAGAATTTTAGCACACAAAATCTTGTGCGCTGTCAGACACCCTAGTCTTATTCTTGTATCTATCCTTGTTAGAGTTTTGTCTAAACACGTTTTAGCGACCCATTATTAATATTAACATTAATCTTGACTGTCACACTCACACTGACATTGCTTGCAAAAAAACTCTGCCACTGCATCGGCATAAATTGTATTGACACTGCCAGCGCCAGTGCAGTGTCACTGCTGCATGTGCACTGGCATTTTCCTCGCTCTTACTTACCTGGTTGTGGAACTAATTTTCCGTCCACTCGACTGCACCACAAACTGGAATCCTTATCCTGGATGATATAGTTATCCTCTGCTTGGTATAATTCCATAATTCACTCCTTATCGATCAGATTTGCATGAAACATAAGTGACATGATGATCACAAACGATCAAGGTATCAAACACAAGCCGGTGAACTCTTCTCGTTCATGTTTACAAAATGAACTCCTCTTCTGCTAAAAACGGATATGAATCGGCAATCTCGGATATCGATAACCGGCAAATGTATTTGAACTGAGCATGCACAAAAAAGAGGGGGCGCTGTTTCATTACAGACTCTGAGGTTGCAGACAGGTTTTACCAACATTAATGAACAATGGAATTCAGTTATTTTTTTTTAAAATCTCATTTTCAATTCAGACTTTCTTAATTTCCTAAGCCAGTAAAGTTCTAATGATAAATTTAGGGGCTACCACCTCCCAATAGGACACCAGCTCTATTAACTATAATGTCTTAAAATGGTATGCGCCTTAATTAATAATTTTTCTGATGACCTCCAACGGCCATTGAGACAGGCCTATAGCTACATGCAGATACAACAATATTTTACAAATTCTAGGCTACACTGGATCATAATGTAGTAGACCAAAAAATAAGTTCATTTGTTCGGGAATATGTTCCGGTGATAGTCTGGCTTAAACAAAAAAGTAAAAACTGAGATATTCTTTAAACAATTCCTCCAAGCAAGCGGATCATTTTCTATCTAATTTTGAAAGCTGAGATTGTATTCTTAAACTAGTCTCCAATCTGTCCTATGAGTCTGTTTGTAACTGAGAACAATTTAAAGACATCTGTGTTCAAATTATCCACTCTCTCAAGTCTCTATTCCTACAAAATTCTCTCTCTCTCTCTCTCTCTCTCTCTCACTATCCTCGATCTCCATCTCTTTTCCCACATCTCCCATCATATCTCCCTCCACTCTCCTTCTCTCTCTCATATCTCTCTCTCTCCTTCTCTCTCTGTCTCTCTCTCTCTTCGTCTTCCCATGTCTCTCCTAGATTTTCCATCAGACAAAGATATTAGAGATTCAGAAGGTATACTTAAATCTTACTTTTTTATTCAATTTAGAATCATGACTGCTAGTATAATATGTACCGGTACATCAATAGGCCATTTTTGTCATGTACACAACATTTATGCATATGCTTTACTGAAGCACTTCTATACAAATTATTTCATTCACCTGTTACGAATAAATGTATTTTAATAGTCAGAATTCAAATTGCATACATTAGTTCTTGCTAGGTAGGACAAAAATTTGTTATATAAAATTGTGGGTATTTGCAAACCTTTTGGAGTCAGGCCCTCTTGATTATATACTTTCAGGTTGCCTTCGCGTCGGATGCGTGCAGTTAAGACAATGCAAACAATGGGGTAACGCGTAAAGAACTAGAAGAGTCTAATTCACTTTTGCACACGTTATATCATGCAAAATAAGTTTGTTATATTGCACAGTTGTGCAAATATAATAGAATTTTGAGTGCTTATGTGATACAAATACACCATCATCAAACTACAACTAGCACATTCTTTTGTCTCCTTTGTACATCAAAAAGTTGAAATATCTAAGACACTGCAAACTTCATTTCACTAATTCATGATCATGTCATAGTCTTAGACATAGAAAGACCTGCTTAGTACATCTTTTTGCATGACATAATTCAGTATAAACTCAGATCTGAGCAATTCGCATTGTCTATTATGAAAATTAGAGTGGATTATAAAAATGACATCACTTAATCAGAAGAGGATGGTGATCAAAAGGCAAGGTAACGGAATGCTCATAAGAGTAGGCCTACTTTTTATGTTTGTATCTTATAAGCCAACCGCGCAAACTTGGTAAAATATAAAGCTTATTAACAAGGCAAGTATATACAACTTCAAAATATACATGTATCATACGATTGCATAATCATAATCATAATGATGGAAGAAAAGCCTGGAATATGTATCATCAACATTATTGAAATCCAGTACTGAATATATACAATTAGAATAAACATCTATGGTACAATTTTAGCATGCAAAGAAATTGGATGATTTATATAGTACTGGTGAATATAGTTAAACATGTACAAACAATAATCCATTTCGAATTAAATATAACATTGATAACTCAGGCATGTCACATTGACAACGGAGACAAGTATCTTAATATTATAGCAGCATATTTACACAAATACTGGAGTGATGTAAAGAAATCCAGGAAATATTAATTACCCCAACTGGATTTATCATATAGTCCTGGTGGATGTACATGTACTGTCTAACCTGCTTTAGTGACCACCTGTCTACAAAGGCCACATTTATTGTTTTCTCTTGCGATTGGATTCTCATTGAATCATGTACTAAAGAAACCTGTCTACAAAGGCCACTTTTGTGTTTCCCTTGAGTGGTTGCTATAGACAGGTTTGACTGTAGTTATAAAATGTATAAACAATTATCCATGTCAAATTAAATAGAACACTGATAAATCTGCATGTTACATTGACAAAAGAGACATGTATCTTACAATTATAGCAGCATATTACATATACACTGGAATGATGTGAGGAAAGTCCTGGAAAATATTTCCTCAAATGGATTATAAAAACTAACTCAGGCCTATGACATACACCCTTACCAGACAAATTTAGTTTTCAAGTATACTGAGTTCTATCAAGTTCGCTGACATGATAACTAGAGCAATATGGCTCATAAACATCTGGGTCATTTCTGGTAACAAATTCATAAATGAACTTAATTTAGATTCTACTTAATTACATTTTTTATTGATCATGTGCAATGAATTTGACATATACAGTGAACTCGCTTTGTGAAAGTTGAGTGGTATTTCATACATTGCATGCAAATCATCTTACAAAATGGTCAAAGTCTACAATACACATATGGGTAGTTCCATAAATTAGTGACCCACTTTGAGACGTTTTTGGTGTCCCAGTTACATAACGAACCCACACATGCATATTTGTGGCTCTGAGTAAAGACTTAAATAGTGAAGTATGATTGTTAAGTGATTCTAGGTATGACGATGCAATGTTATGCTTGGAAATCACTTTACAATATCACTCCACTATTTAAGTCATTACTCAGAGCCACAAATATGTGTGGGTTCCTTATGTAACAGAGACACCAAAAATGTTACAAAGTGGGTCCCCAATTTATGGAATTATCCATATACTTGATACATGCACTACATAAACTGTACGTCTAACCCACTAACATCCTTGACAAGGCATTAATCCACATTTGCCACTCTCCACCCAGGTACAAATGGGCACCCGATATGCCAAAGCGTTACACATTTGACTACCGCCTAGGATCAGGTTGTGCACTATTTCAGAAGTCACCGTTAATAACATTATAACTATTAGTCCCTGGTGTTGTCACCTTCTATCCACAGGCATAATGCATGGTCATAGCCTAGTAAAAAATGACCCCCTATTTAGAGTATTTCAAAAACATTTTTCACACAAAATGACCCCTTTTTGCATAAAACAGGTACATAATAGGCTCTTGATACTACTATGTTTTGGAATTATTGAGTACACATTCACAAAACGTATTCTATTATTGCATCACTTTCTACTAGGCCATTCGCATGTTTTAGAATATTGTGACAATATTATGTTCTCTTTCTCGTAAAATTTATACACTAACACCGAAAAGTGGACTATACTCATCAGGGTGAAAAAGAAGAATCCAGCCTTTTTACAAATATTCAATCGTCTGCAAACATTGCCAAAAATTAACCCCTTTTACCCCAAATTTCTTGCTACCTGTCCAGGGCTCAAAACCGACGGGACACGTGGACACCCAACATCCAAGTCCGGACCACCCAAATTTGGAAGATTTTACTTAGGGCTCATGCATACAGACTGTAAAAAGTTAAATCTGGACCTCTTTTCCAAAAGAAAGTTAGTGTGGAGCCCTGTATCATACAAACACAAAGTCAAGGTAGAGTACGTGTTACCAGAGGAACACTGTCTTACTCTACCCATACAACTAGACTGCATACTTTGGTTGCTTCTCTGGAATTTCAGGATCATCCTGTGGAACTCGTGACTGGATGCAAGGGGCTTGCCTCTTGCAAAGCCTGCTCCGACTACTGCTACCTTCTCTGTATGTCTAAGAGAATTGACATAGAGTATCAAATGTATTGCCAACATGCTGTTCAAGAGTGTTCATCACCCATGGGTTGCTGATGAGAGTGGTCTGATGGTGGTAATGTCCTTCTTGGATAGTGTACATCACCCATAGATTGCTGTTGGGTATAGTCTGATGGTTGTAATGTCCTTCTTGGATAGTGTACATCACCCATGGTTTGCTGTTGAGGGTGGTCTGATGGTTGTAATGTCCTTCTTGGATAGCGTACATCACACATATGTTGCTGTTGGGTATAGTCAGATGGTGGTAATGTCCTTCTTGGATAGTGTAGATCACCCATGGGGTGCTGTTGAGGGTGGCCTGATGGTGGTAATGTCCTTCTTGGATAGTGTACATCACCCATGGGTTGCCGTTGAGGGTGGTCTGATGGTGGAAATGTTCTTCTTGGATAGTGTACATCACCCATGGGTTGCTGTTGAGGGTGGTCTGATGGTGGAAATGTCCTTCTTGGATAGTGTACATCACCCATGGGTTGCCGTTGAGGATGGTCTGATGGTGGAAATGTCCTTCTTGGATAGTGTACATCACCCATGGGATGTTGTTGAGGTTGGTCTGATGGTGGTAATGTCCTTCTTGGATAGTGTACTTCACCCATTAGTACCTGTTGAGCATCCAAGTCACTTGAGTCGTTCGAGTCATATAACCTGTAAAGGAAACAGAATTTGAAGGTTTGAAAGATGAGAAAAAAAGAAAAAAAATACTATTGGTATTATTGAAAGTACCAGTCTCAAGAAGCATTTTGATCAGTGCATGAAGAAAAATAAAATAAAAGAGAATACAGTGTAACAAAAATATCAAGAACACACACATGCACACACAAAACAAGAACACAACAAATCTATGAATTTAAGGTTGAAATTAAAGCACTTTACAGTAGGGAATCTGTTAAATAAAGCCGTTACTGAATATTTAGTTTTGTTAGACAAGAGTTCTTTAATTATTTTAAGGTATACAGTATCACATGCTTCCTGCTTGGGTATATATCATCAATATATTTTCTTAGTATTCCATTGGAGGCTCTTTAAAGGATCATGAGAAGTCTATATGCTGTTAACAACATTTTATTTGCTTAAATCACATTTATTGTACTGACCTTTGCAAACCTGTGAGGGCGTGAAGAAATGAGTCCAAGTCATAAGTAACTCCATTTAACCTGAAGTTTCCCTTCCTAATCTGAGGAAAACAACCCTGTAACATATAATTGCAACATTGTTTGTAAGATTTTCATCAGTTACAAGTGAGTGGATATATTTAATTCTGGCATATAACCTATTTTGTAGGGGGAATATACACTCAAGTATGGAGAATTTTTTAAAAGGTAGAGTAAGGCAAATTTCATGTGTGTGCTGAGTTCCATGGAGGGACTAGATACTTTCCATGACATGTGTCGAATGACCAAGATTGGCCCATGGTACCAACACAAAAAAAGCTGTTCAGTCTTACGCCGGAGCTCAATGACCCCACCCACAATTTAATTAGATATTATTCTTATATGTGCTCTCATAATCCAGGTTACTAATAAAGGGGAACGGAACAGAGGTGTATGTGGAGAGGTTCCCCTCCCAAGAAAGGGACTATTTTAAACTTAAAGGGATCGTAATGTTAAATCTGAGATGCACGGCCCTACGTGTTATCAGTGTCTGTGAAATTGTGTAATACTGAAGCCCTAAAAAAATCTCGCTTCAAAATGATCAAGAAGTGCCTCAAAAAAGTAAAACTCTTTGAGTGACCGGTTTTACCATACTCGTTTTCCCCAATAGACTGTAGTGTTATGAAAACCGTTTGGCAAACCGTTTTCAAAATTTGTAATTCCAATCATAAATATCTTGATAATCAGACAGGCGATCAGCCTGTAAAAGTCATGGGGTTCCTGACTGACCTAAAGGTTTATAATTATCATCGCATCATGAGCTAAATCCAGGATTTTGTTTCAGAATCTGAGACGAAGTTACGGGATCCATTTAAATGGTGGTTTAGTGCAATGAACAAATATGAATTGAATGTTACCTTTTTCATGATTATTTATTATATATTATATATTCGTTTATTTATTCATAGCAACCAAAGGGTTGGATTGATAATACATACATTTTCAACATGATTATGAACATTATTAAATTGAGTACCGGTACAATGAAATTGATAAATTATGAATATAATTACATGTAGATCATTAATACAAAGAACATTACAAATCATTCAGTTATATCATATTACAAATAAATAATTACAAGAAAAAATGGAAACAACATAAACTTAAATAGACAAGAAAAGGGAGCAAGAGAGGGGAAAAGAAAAGAAAGTAAAGAAGTGAAAAAGCTGCAATGATCAATCAAGTAAACTCTACATCCAAATATAAAAATAGATAATATAATTATAAAGAAAGTCAACGTATGGGTATAAACTAAATAACTGCATGTACTGAATAATTATTCCAAATTGATACTCTGAAGCAAAGATAATATATATATATATATATATATATATATAATTAAAAACCAGCTGCATGTGTCGGGGTACATGCAAGTTCAAAAGAATATTGAATGGTTGAAAATGTATATTGCACTAATTACCTGCTTATTGTAAATTATACGCACACCAAGGGATAAAGCTATTCTTAAATCGGTTTGTTTTACACCTGGGCAGACTCACTTTTTACTTTTCCTAAGGTTTAAAATAGGGGTGGAGGAGCATCCTTCAAAATGAAGGGTACACCAACAAAAAAGGGCAACCTACAGAAGGCAAAAACAAGGTGGACAAGGTGGACTGGGAACCCGGGTCCTGCCCGAGAGCCTCGGATCCCAGATCATAACAATTAGGTACCCGTTTCCCTAAATTGGATAGTGATGAAAAAATAAGCCTGTTATAAGTTATATGAAATAAATCAACACATGAGTACCTATTGGCACAGATTGGTATATTCCAGTTGACATTATATTCATCTGTGGTACTAATAACATGCCTCTAAATGTCAAAATCTGGTGTAAAAGTAGAAAAAGAATATGTGAGCCACCATTTTGATTCATGCAGGATGAAAGAATCATGCTAAAAACAATGTTGGAATAATAAAATGGCTTTCTAAAAATTTCTTCTTCACAACATACCCACCAAATCATTTTTTAAAGACAATTTTGTTGTTCTTATTCTAACCACCAAATTAGTGCTGTAGCCGAACCGCCGAACCGAACGGAAGTTCGCCAAACATGGCACTTCCGAACCCAACCGAACCGAACGCAAAGGACTTTTCTTCACAAATAATTACGTTTAGAGCAGTTTTTATGCCTCCGTTACGAAGTAGCCGGAGGCATTATGTTTTCGGGTTGTCCGTCCGTCCGTACGTCGTTCCGTACGTCCGTCCGTAACGTCCGTCCGTCCGTCCGTACGTCTGTCCGTACGTCCCGTTCTCGTGATCGCGTTATCTGAAGAACCGATTGATGGATTCTTGCCAAACTTTGGTCATGTATGTATCTTGCAGAGCCGATGAACTGATTAGATTTTGGGGTCACAAGGTCAAAGGTCAAAGGTCACAGGGCTCATTATGTAGGCAAAAACAGCTCGTGATCGCGTTATCTGAAGAACTGATTGATGGATTCCTGCCAAACTTTGGTCATGTATGTATCTTACAGAGCCGATGAACTGATTGGATTTTGGGGTCACGAGGTCAAAGGTCAAAGGTCACAGGGCTCATTATGTATGCAAAAACAGCTCGTGATCGCGTTATCTGAAGAACCGATTGATGGATTCCTGCCAAACTTTGGTCATGTATGTATCTTACAAAGTCGATGAACTGAATAGATTTTGGGGTCACAAGTTCAAAGGTCAAAGGTCATGCGGCTTATTATGTATTCAAAAATAGCTTGTGATCGCATTATCATTAGAACAGATTGATGGATTCCTGCCAAACTTAGTTTATGTATGTATCTTGCAGAGCCAATGAACTGAGTAGATTCTTGGGTCATGAGGTCATAGGTCAAAGGTCATGGGCTTATAATGTATGCAAAAATAGCTTGTGAACGCATTCTCATTAGAACTGACAGAGGGATTACTATTTAACTCGGGACATCTTGCAGAGCCTATGAACTGAGTAGATTTTAGGGTCATGAGGTCAAAGATCAAAGGGTCATATATGTATATGAGAAATTGCTTGTAATCACGATATTCTGAGAACCTGTTAATGGATTACAATTGAACTTGAATTTGACAAATTTCTTCTGTTTTGGTTTGTAAAATTGCTCTATGACGGAGGCATCATTTCGACTGCGCGCAGTTGAAGTTCCATCTAGTTTAATGTGAAATTCGTGCTGGTCGGAAGCAGTGTTTTTCATCAGGAGTGGGCAGAAGTCCTCCGTGCTGGTCGGGCCCGGCTGGCTGGCCTGCCCAGTGCCGACCGCCGTGGCTACAACGCTGCTTGCTATTATATTACCGAACCCCGAACCGACCCAAGTTCGGGTGAAAAATTGCCGAACTCTGCCGAACCGACCCGAACCGACCCAAGTTCGGGTGAAAAATTGCCGAACTCTGCCGAACCGAACCGAACACGAACATAGCGTCTGACTTACAGCACTACACCAAATGTATATATGCTTCTTTGAAAAGCTGATGTTCACTTTGTATTCATAACAAGTTTCATTATTCATCGCCGTTGCAACGCAACCTCGGACTATAGTCACAGAAGGAACACCCAGTATACACAGCATTAGCCTAAATATGTGCCAAAATAAACCCAAACAAATATACACATTGGAAAAGACAACTACCGGTACTAAAAATTACCCGAAGCAGATAGTCTTCAAAGAAATATGCCACAGAAATAGTGATATTCAAGGAGTTACTGGGAATATACGTTTGAATTGTAATGGGCCTGCTGCTCATCTATTGTTAGTGCCAATCACTATCTCAGAACTGTAAAATATGTAGAAGGATCATAGGGGTGTAAAAAATATGGCCAGCGCTCATACGTGATCACGTGACCTCTGCCATCTTTGTGAGTCCTCTGTTGTGTTTGCCGCTTTTTCTCATAGATGGGCTGGAATTCATTTAATTTGTGACTGTTTACCAAGCACTATGCCGTTTTGTGCAGCATTTAATTGCACCAATCGTCAGAAGGATGCGGAAAAACTTTCCACAGGTTAGTTTTATAGACCGATGCAGTTATGAATTATTAGGGTTTAATGAGTCCATCATTGATGTTTAAAGATAGTGTGACGAGTTCTGGTTCCATGAACTTGGTAGCAATTCCGAACGACACGAACCAGGTCTCGTCTTATAAATCAGTCAACTCTCCCAGACAGTCGACTATCACAACTCACAACTATTCAACGAGGATCTCAATCATGCATTCATCTATCACTTCAATCAAAGTAATATCCGAGACAAATAACGACAACTTACAATGATGTTTGATCTTTCAGCTTACTTTACTGCATTACTTACTGCATCAATACAAAACACGGACTGCCCGTTCGCAGCGTTATCAAATCACTTATATCAAATCTGACCAAAATGTCGCCCTCTTCAGGTTAAACACTGTAACATTCCGTCACACAACCCCCCACTTAGACTAGAACGTCCTCGTTCTAAACCTACTGAAACGACATTTTAAACCTAGCTCAACAATATAGGCATTAAAAACATGTAAAACGGTTTTTACTATTAGTTCTTGTTTTCCTAACCAATCTATAAGAAAGTCCAAGCAAATCAACGTAATAAGCTACACATTTGCCTTTTTCTCTTCTTCCTGTTATTTTTATAGATATATAATTATATAACACAAGTAATCACAAATACAAAGACATTGATCAACAATGTCCAAAATACGTTTGGAAATGTAAAGAATATCAAAACACTTTTCTCATAAGATCACTAGTAATACTTAAGTTACAACAACAACAAAAAACCTGACCTCTAGTAGGCCTACCTGATTTAAGCAATTTGTAAACTGTAGGCCTATAGTTGTAATCAAAACAGATCAAGTAAACCAATAAGACTTAGTGTTAACTTAAACAAGTATGAAGCGGTCGAAGAACTCCTTCGTCTTTCTCGTACGAACTACGCGTCCTTCAATAGTAAAGGTCGTCGTAATCCTCTTCTCAACTCTCGTTTTCTTGAAAACCGGTCTGTCTGTACGCGCATTTCCAGTGGCACCCTCTCCTCCACTCTCAGCTTCTTCCGACGAAGATGATGCTGATGACGATGACGAAAACACCTCATCCTGGGATGCGGCTCTCTCAAGCATGGCAAGAGGCTTGCCTCTGGCATCTCTGGAAGAATCAATACTAGGCACTGGAGTTGGATGTACACTTATAATGGCTGTGTTGTTTTCCTGTGGCTGGCCTCTGTCGTCTCCCTTCGTCTCCGGACAACGTCGATCTGGGGATTTTGCCCTTTCACCGCCCCGGCCCACCGGTTCTCTTTCTTTGCTCGACTCTCTTCTGGAAACCGTGCGCTGTTCGTCCTTTCGGTGTCCGTCCACGTGCCTTTCATAATTCCCCCGCCTGGTAGAGGAATAATCGCAGGTCTTGCAGTTCCACTTCCGGGATCCATCCCGATGGTTCTCCCCGATATGGCGCATCAGGCTGCGGTGGTACAAGAACGTGGAAAGACATTCTCGGCACTTGTAAAGCCGGTCCCCATCCAAGTCCTCTGGTTTCTTCCACTCCTTAGACATTATTCTGCAATTGTGAAGAACAAAACACAAATAATTATTTATGTCGATAATTCTTATTTAATAAAAGAAATCTGGTGGTTTTCGTTTTCTTCTGGGATAGCGACTCTCAATCACGGGAGTCTGAGGTAGATCAGGGGGAAGATCGAGCCCGGGTTGATGATCATCAGGCAATTTCTCATCAAGCTGGGGTTGATCATCAGCAGGGGTCTCATCAAGCTGGGGTTGATGATCATCTGACAAAGTTTCATCACTGGCAGGGCTGATCTCTTCTGGTATGACCTCAGGGGAAAGATTAGGAGAATCAGCAAAGGGAAATTCCTCCTCAGGAACTCTAAGGCGATACTCCCATGCTCGAAGATCTTCACCAGTGTACAGCTTGAGCCTATCTACATGTACTACCTTTGCTTTCGATCGGCGACTCAGCTGAATCCGAAACGTAACATCTGAGATCTTTGTAACCACTAGGTAAGGACCCATCCATCGCAGCTGTAATTTCGGGGAAACCCCCTTCTTCTTGCTGTGATCATATAACCAAACAAACTGCCCTTCCTTGAGATTAGTGGTGGTAGTTTTCCTGTCATAATTGCGTTTCTGACGCCTGGCACTCTTCCTAAGACACTCGCTAGCCCGTTCGTGAGCTTGTTGTAGATTCTGGCGTAGCTTTTCAGCGTAGTCTGTTTTTGGTTCATCACAGCTAGGATAATTTGGATTCTCCATAGTCAGGTCTATTGGAAGCGTCACTTCTCTCCCGAGCATGAGCATGTTGGGTGACTCTCCCGTGGATTCTTGTGCAGTACAGCGATATGCGCTAGTTGCATATGGCAAGCACTCATCCCATTCCCTAGACTTCTTTGACTGCTCGATGAGCATGGCGGTGATATTGATGAGGGTTTTGTTGAACCTCTCAATGAGCCCATCTGATTTCGGGTTGTAAGCTGTTGTTCTTGTCTTTCGAATGCCCAACAGGGAACACATCTCTGCAAACACCTGCGATTCAAAATTAGTTCCTTGATCGGTATGTAGTTCACGAGGGACACCAAAACGGCACACAAATTCTTCGACAAACTTTTGGGCTACTGTTGTAGCTCGAGCATCCGGAAGCGCATACGCTTCCATCCATTTGCTCTTATAATCCCCTACTACAAGGATCCACTGATTCCCATGGATGGTCTTGGGTAAAGGCCCGACAAGGTCCATTGCTACTCTTTCCATTGGCTCTCCCACCTCGTACCGTTGAAGTCGAGCACGTGCCCTCTTTGAGGGGGGTTTTCTTCTGGCGCACAGGTCACACGACCGGATGAATGACCTCACGTCTCCTGACACGCCTGACCAATGAACCCTCTGTTTTACGTTTGACAATGTCTTGGTAACGCCTAGATGACCTCCTGTTGTACCCCCATGGATTGCTTCTAGGTATTCTTTTCGGTACTTCCGTGGCAGGATAACCTTCCATTTCACGCATGCCCCATCCGACGTCTCCCATTTTCTGCATAGTACTCCTTGCTTGCAATCCAATTGGTCCCACTGAGCCCAGTACGTTTTCTTTGCAGCTGTCGAGTTGGCTATTGTTTCCCAATCTGGTCTACAGCTTCTTCCTTCCTTAGCCTTCAATACCCAGCTCATACTATCATCTTCCAACTGGCCTTCTCTTAAGGCCTCTCGAGTGACCCCAGGTAAGGCAATAATTGCCCTACAATGGAACTGGACTTGCTCGGAGGGAGTATCTGTCTCTGTAGATGTGTCTTCGCCGTCACTTGTGTCATCAACAAGGCCACACTGAGAACATGGTTTTCTGGACAGACTGTCGGCATTCACATGTTTCTTTCCTGGACGATGGTGTATTGTCAGTTTGTATGCTGCGATAACCTCGATCCAACGTGCCAATTGGCCCTCTGGATTTTTGAAGTTGAGGAGCCACTGCAAAGAAGCGTGGTCTGTTCTAACGGTCAGCTTCCTACCGTAGAGATACTGCTTGAAGTATTTCAAATAGAACACAACTGCTAGCAGCTCGCGACGGGTCACACAGTAGTTCCTCTCAGCCCTCGATAGCTTCTTGCTTGCGTAAGCGACTACTTTTTCCTCGCCTTCCTGAATTTGGGACAACACAGCCCCTATATCATTCTGACTGGCATCAGTGTCAAGCAGGAAATCCCCCTCTGGTAAGGGACATACTAGGATCGGAGCCTGGATAAGGCACTCCTTCAACTCTTCGAAAGCTCTTTGACATTCGTCATTCCACTCGAAACGCCTAGCCTTCTTAGTCAGTTCATGAAGTGGTGATGCGATGGATGCGAACCCGCGAATGAACTTGCGGTAATAGGATGCAAGCCCCAAGAAGCTTCGAACATCCTTGCTGCATGTGGGATTGGGCCAATTTCGAATGGTCTCGACCTTGGCAGGGTCGGTTGTGATTCCTTCTGAAGACACGATGTGACCTAGGTATTTCACCAACTGTTGAAACAAATTGCACTTGGATGGTTTCAATTTCAAATTGGCTTCCCGGAGCCGCGCCAATGTTGTGCGAAGTCGTACGATTTGCTCATCAACTGTCCGACCGAACACTATTACATCATCCAAATAGATGAGCAATATGTCCCATTGTAGACCAGCCATCACTTTCTCCATCAACCTCTCGAAAGTTGCGGGGGCATTACACAGCCCAAATGGCATTACCTTCCACTTGTATAGGCCACCGCGAACCACAAAAGATGATTTGTCTTGAGCTTCATTATCAAGGGCAACTTGCCAATAGCCTGCAGCTAGATCTAAGGTTGAAAACCACTTGGCCCCGCCTAGTGCATCCAAGGTCTCATCTATTCGGGGGACAGGGTAGGCGTCTTTTACAGTTGCTACATTCAGGTCGCGGTAATCTACACACAACCGTTTTGTACCGTCCTTCTTAGTCACAAGCACTACATTGGCTGCCCAGGGGCTATCGGAAGGTTCGATGAGACCTTCTTGCACTAATGATTTGACTTGGCGATCAATCTCTTGCTGATTGACGATAGGGTGACGTCGAAGGCGTTGTCTTATAGGTCTTGAATTGCCGGTTTCGATGTGGTGTCTGACAGCATTGGTCCGGCCCAAATCGTGACTTCCAGAAGAAAATACATCTTGAAAATCCACGAGGCACTGTTTGATAGCTTGGTGATATTTCGGATCGATGTTGCTCAGGCTTCGTTGCAACAAGTCTTGTAGGTATGAAGGAACTTCATCGTTTCCACTATTCTCTGTCCTTTCCCCACTTTCATGCACTTCCGCTGGTGAGATCATCCCGACCATTGTTCCCTGGCGAAGTGTTATCTTGTTGTTCCCCGGGTTAAACAACCTCAGTGGCAAAACATCTGCCTCAGCAGTGACAAGGGACCTTGCCAACACCAGCCCATGGCGAGCCAATTCGCCTCCGCCTGCAACTGGTTCGATTATGGCAGTACCCGTCATCTCGTCCACACAGTTGGCGATCTCACCTTGCGCGAGCGTTTCTTGACCTGGTTGCACCTCAATAGTTTCTTTCACTAAAATCCTTCCTAGGAATGATCTCCCTATCTGGTTAAGGCATCGAATGTGTTCCCCGTTCAAGATGAGTTCCAGCCGGAAGAAGTCTAGAACCCCAGCGGTTGGAATCAAAAAGTCCATTCCAAGTATTACCTGGTTCCTAATATTAGCAAAGATGACCTTTAATGGAAAGATTGTCTTTCCAACTTTGACTTCTGTCCAGGCAACTCCTAGCACATCAAGTGGCGTTCCATCTACCTGCTGAACCCTGACGTTGTCTTGTTCAAGAACCGGTCTCTGCTCTTTCGCAATACTGTAGTACATGTCAGTTCTAACAATTGTGTCAGTTGAACCTGTATCGATGAGGAATCTACATTTTATAGACCTAATGGTACCCTCTACAAATAAGCCTTGCTTGGGTTCTTCGTTAGGTGTAAGTGTTACAATCCTTCCATCATCAAGTCGACTAGGTCCGTTACTTCTTACAGCCTTCCCGTGGACCTTCCGGTCAGCTGTTCGTCGTTTCCCGACCTCTCCTTTTCAGGAAGAGGACATTCCCTTGCGAAATGTCCATTTTCGTTGCAGTTGAAGCATATCAAATCTTCTTTTCTCCGCCATTTCTTGCCGGAATTTCCAGGAGTTGGTGGTTTGGGAACTCTCTCAGAAGAAAGAAATCTTTCATTCATGAGCCTTGTCATTGTCTCGAATTGTGTTGCCTGCCTTTCACACAAATGCTCCAATTTCTGGATGAGTTGCTCAGATTCCTTTTCTGAACCCCTCACCAATTTGTGCGGACGTCTCTCCGATCTTCGTTCTTCTTCGATTCTTTCATAGTTCTCTGTCTCTATGGCCGCACGAATAGCTTCGTCAATGTCCTTTGGCCTAGCTCTGTGCACTCCTTCTCGGATAGTCCGGTCTTCTATTGCCTCAATAAAATGGTTCTTCTCGAGCCTTTTTCTCCCAACCTCTGGAATGTCTGGGTAGGCTTTGATTGCCAATTCACATATGACTTGGCCAAGTTCCTTCAGTGTTTCTGTTTGGCCTTGACGGCGATGACGCAATTCAAACAGAAAATTTTCTGCCTGTTGACTTGGGCCAAATCGCTGCTCTAGGAGCTTGGTCAGTCCCCTATACGTAAGTTTGCGATCGTGCTGATGGTCCAACAGACGGAGTGCTTCACCTTGAAGGCTTACAGTCAGAAAAGCACTTGCCTGCTCCTCTGTCCAACCATTTATATCTTTGCATGCTTCAAAGTGTTTCAAGTACTGATGCCACGATGTTTGTCCATTGAACCGATCAGGTGTTATGCAAGGCCTTTGGCTCTGTCTTGTTCCTATTGAACAATCTCTAGAAACTTCTTCTTTTATTTCCACATCACCCTGCTTGTTGTCAGGCTTCTTCGTAAGAGCCGATTTCGTTCTTCCACTGGCCTTTTCCCATGGAAAATTGGGATCGAATCCTTCAAGGAAAGGGGACCCAATGTCCCCAGCCAACTCTTGAGAAAACATGGTATCCGGCACAGGAGTCGAACAATCGGTTCCAACCTTCCGGTCTGGGGTCAATAGCTCAGGATACAAGCCCTTCTTCTCTCCACATTCGGGCGTGTTTTCACCCTTGTTTCTCTCAGTGTACGGTCCATTGAAAACTATGTCCGTATCTACTCTCCTTCTCACAGATGGTTCTTCGAACTGTCCAAGCTTGACGGTACTTTGTGAAGACAGTCCCTGTTGTCTTGCTTCTATCAGATTAATTTTTGACCGTGCATTGTCACGTTCCAACTGTAAAATTTGATTCTCCATTCGTAGACGTTCCAGCTCTGTGTTCAATTGAGTTAGGTCACATTCATTAACTGAGGACCTTTGCTGCTCCTTTTTATCCATGGTGAATTTATTAAGAGCTGTAGCACAAAGAACTTCCACCTCAAGTAGAACCTCAATTGGCACCTCAACTGACACCTCAACTTGGCACCTCAACTTGGCACCTCACCTGGCACCTCAACTTGGCACCTCACCTGGCACCTCAACTTGGCACCTCAACTTGGCACCTCACCTGGCACCTCAACTTGGCACCTCAACTTGGCACCTCACCTTGCACCTCAACTTGGCACCTCAACTTGGCACCTCACCTGGCACCTCAACTTGGCACCTCAACTTGGCACCTCAACTTGGCACCTCAACTTGGCACCTCACCTTGCACCTCAACTTGGCACCTCAACTTGGCACCTCACCTGGCTGCACTTCTCGATAGTTCGCAGCTCACGTTAGCACCTAAAAAGGTGGCGTGTTTTGAGTCCGTGTCTTAGTATGTAGTTTCACGCTGGAAGCATGACCCACGCTGTTTTAGTTGTCCCGCCGCTGCCACCAGTGTGACGAGTTCTGGTTCCATGAACTTGGTAGCAATTCCGAACGACACGAACCAGGTCTCGTCTTATAAATCAGTCAACTCTCCCAGACAGTCGACTCTCACAACTCACAACTATTCAACGAGGATCTCAATCATGCATTCATCTATCACTTCAATCAAAGTAATATCCGAGACAAATAACGACAACTTACAATGATGTTTGATCTTTCAGCTTACTTTACTGCATTACTTACTGCATCAATACAAAACACGGACTGCCCGTTCGCAGCGTTATCAAATCACTTATATCAAATCTGACCAAAATGTCGCCCTCTTCAGGTTAAACACTGTAACATTCCGTCACAATAGCTTGGCTTGTTATAAAACGTAGTCCCATGTATCCATTTTAACGTTTTAACAGAACATGCAACAGATGAAGTTAATCGCCCACAGACAGTTACAAATAAATTAGTTGAACTTTGAATTAAACACTGCCATGGCATGCTATTTTAATTATCCATGACGAAAACTTGTCGTTAAAAAATTAAAACCCCCATTTGACTTTCACTACTCCTAGAGCTAAGCCTAAAGTAAACACTACTGTAGCGCTATACAATGTAATCCCCCTGCCGAGTCCTTGACGGGGTGATAGAGAGGGAGAGAGAGATAAGCATGATAGAGGGAGAGAGGAAGGGAGAAAGATTGCTAATTTTCACAATTAAAATTGTTAATTGTTATATCGCCAATTCTGGGTCATTTTGCTTCGTTCGAACTTTCATTATGGTCTTCATCTAAATTATAAGTGACTTTTGGACATGAAAATATCTTAAAACAAGTTAAATATATATTTTTCTACTTCTCACTTTCAGGCAGAGCCCCAGTAAGGGTTTGTTTACACTATTACGTAAGATGATGAAGTGTACAGCTGCCATCTCTCACGCAGAGCTGCAAGGCTCTATCCAAGTTTTAACGAGAGAAACAAAAGTGGGGTCCTGATACCTCACCTGATTTACATTGGTGCCTGTGTTATAGTGGTGGGCTTTGTCAAAGTTTTAACGAGAGAAATGAAAGTGGGGTCGTGATACCCCACCTGATTTACATTGATCCCTGTGTTATAATGGTGGGGTATAGTTTTAACGAGAGCTTTTTGTAATGTCCATCAAACCTGATTATTGCAGCACAGTCTATAGACTTAGCTGGCTATACAGGCAAAATAACAAAAATTATGTGCGTGCTATTTGTTGTTGTTTGCGCTATTATACTTAAAAGTATTTAGAACCGGTAAATACTATTGCCTATACAGTAGCAGTCCTGACCAGAAGTGATGTGTTTGTGTTGAATCACTCTGCAGTAATCATGGTTAAATTCTTATCTTAAACAAATAAAAGGTAAAAAGCTTGTCACAAACGTGATGAGCACTGCATGTTGCCATTTTTAGTGATACATTTTTTTTCTCAAAAATTAAAGTATGATCTAGGAGTAGGATTCTAGCAGACATACATAATTTTTCCAGAGAAAACCACGACTTATGTCATTATTGTGCATCCTCTTTATGGTTATAGACTTCATGCATTGGAGGAGTGATGATTGTGTACGTCCAATTACCGTAGCCAACTTATCAGCATATCCTAGCTCTTTTGAGTTTTGCTTCATATATCGTTTCTGACCACAGTAAGAATAAGACTAAGACTAAGAGTGTGCAACTAGAGGTTGGATCAAAACCAAATTAATTAATTAATTTTATTAAATGATAATTTTGTTTTGATGTCAAAATGTGTAATTTGACAACAATTCTTTATAATGACTAATTAATTGTTCAAGTACCACAGAATGACCCCTTTTTAGATATTTTTAGAGTAGTCTCTAGAATTTATCTCTAAAAAGAATTTTTTGATTTGTTTGAAAAAAGAAGAGATTCAATGAAAAGTGGAGTACCGGTATGTGATATTGAGGCTCTTTTTCTTTTACCAATATACCAGTTCTTTTAAGACCTCTTCACCTAACGTACATACTTTTGAGGATAAACCTGCATGGTGCTTCTTCAAGGTTCATTTCTGATTTTATTAAAGATACAGGAAAACAAACAAAAAACGCCTGATTTGAATTTCAAAAATGTTAAAGAAAAATGAGATTGAATTACAGGTATGAAAGCGTCTTTGGTTATGTTTTTCTTTTTTTAAAGAATTTTTTTATAATTTTTTATCCCCTTTAAATTGGCTAGAGTTGCTCATTTCGTCTAACATTTATTTTAATCATGGTGTTGTGTTCTTACTGTTCCAAATTTCAACACTTTATTTCTTAAATTCCTATAGCTAAATTATGACCCTGATTTTTGTCTTCCATTATTAGATTTCAAAGAGGCAAGAGGTGATAACGCACTTATGAAGAAATGGCTAGTCAACATGAGAAGAGACCACTTGACACACTAGCAAGTATTCAACCTTATGTTTTTGCAGTTCTTGAAGAAGTTGGTCATGGCAGTATCTTTTCTGCATTGTCTGATCACATGTTTGACTAGCCAGGAGACTGTAATCACATATTTCTCCTAGGGAAGGGAATAGCTGCTGCTAATCCCAAAATCCACATGTATCATCTGGCACAACAACAGACTGAAAAGAAAACAAATCAGTGGACCAGTTATCTGCAAGGAATCGTCGGAGTTTGTGTTGTTTATAAGCATCAGTGACAGCGTGAAGATTGACTAGATTGATTAATCCTTACATTGTTGATAGCATTTTGTAGTTTAAAGCCCAAGTCCACTCCAAAAAAAACTTAAAATCGGATAACTAATAAAGCTATGAATTTTTAACGACATTAAAAACTTTGAAAATCACTAGACAAATTGGCAACTCACTTATGAGTCCGTCATTATTTTCTTTATATTGATGATATAAATTTCCTATTTTCTCCTTAAGAATCTTATTTCTTCACACCAGCATCCAAGTTAGATTAATATTAATGTTTTTGTGTGGATGCACTAATAAAGAGTAATTTTTTCCAGTTAAATCATGAAAAATGTAAATTTTGATGAACTATTTATATAACAAGGGAAACGCTCTCGGCGGTCTCGCCTGCATTACGCAATTCGATGTAATGAAAAATTGAGGTTGGGACATTATTTATAAGCAGGGTGGGTGGCCCATTAGCAGGTCCCCAAAATTGAAATCCTCTGTACATAATCAGCATTTTGAAGTGAATATTTATAAAGAATCATCCGAATTTTTTTTTACTATTACAGTGTATACATGTATGAGGCTACTGGAAATGTGTACATTAATGCACACAAACTAAAAAAGAAAAAAAAAAATCATGTAGTACCTTTTGGATCTGAGCTCTTCATATACCAAAACCACAAGTTTAATTGGTCCATATACATTGGCACACTGTGTGTGCGTCCTGATAAATTTCTAAAACAAATTTTCAATTACACAGACGCTCTTTTAATACATTACGCAATTCGATATGATGAAAAATTGAGGTTGGAACATTATTCATAGGCAGGGTGGCCCATTAGCAGGCCCCAAAAAATGAAATCCTCTAAATATAATTACATTTTGAAGTGAATATTGACTAAGAATCATCAGAAGAATTATTTACTATTAAATGTACCACGATCGATAACTTGAATGAAATATGAACAAATTAATTAATTTTTTTATTAATTCTCATATTAAGTTGTGAAAACATAATCCAAGTCTACTGACCTTTGAACTTTGACCTTGTGACCTGGAATTTGTGTCTTATGATTTGTGATACTTGATAAACCTTGGGTACAAGTTTCATGGAATTTGAACAATCAATTTTGAAAATATGCTAAAAATTCAATATCTTGATGTTGATGCCACAACAAAGTCTAATTCTGTTGACCTAAAATGACCTTTGACCTTAACTTAGTGACCTGAAATACTACTCACATGATTGGGGATACTTGATAACCCTATAGTCCAAGTTTCATTGACTAAGAACTAAAACTTTCAAAATTATATCAAAAATTCAAAAACTTAACCTTAGGTTAAGTTTTCGATGATGATGCCACAACATAGTCCAAGTCTGTTGACCTGAAATGACCTTTGACCTTGACTTTGTGACCTGAAATTCTACTCACATGATTGGGGATACTTGATAACCCTATAGTCTAAGTTTCATTGACAAAGAACTTATACTTTAAAAATTATATCAAAAATTCAAAAACTTAACCTTAGGTTAAGTTTTTGATGTTGACGCCGCCGCCGCCGCCGCCGCCGCCGTCACCGCCGGAAAAGCGGCGCCTATGTCTCGCTTTTTTGCTACGCAGGCGAGACAAAAATCAATAATTATGAATATACAATATTCAGAAAATAGTATAAATTCTTCAAAGTTCATAAAAGATTTTGTGAAATGTCATGCACGTAAAATGATACAAATCATATAACCTGGGCAAAGGCATCGGGAAATCAAGTTTTGGGGAATAAAAAGGGAAATTAATGGGATTAAACCATATAGAGCAATTGATAAATAGTTAGGACATGACGTCACAAACTAATAACCATATTGGCAATTTGTGTTGTGATTTTCATTGTTCCATAGTTTTACATACTTTTTCAAAAATTCATAATTTTCTTATTAGTTATCCAATTTTGTTCAAACTTGTTTTGATTGGTTTGTCTGATTTTTCTGCTTTTATTGAAAGTAAGTTATTTTTCGAGTGGACTTGTCCTTTAACTTTTAAACTACAAATACAACTCTGTTTTAACATGAACTGACTGTCATATGCCATTGGAATTGAACAGAGAATTTTCAATCCATGATCACAAGCTCATCCACAAAGGTTCTCATCCTTGATTATGTAAATCTCCAAGCTTGAGGTTGAGGATACAGTTATGGTAGAATATGTTATGTACATGTATTTTTTGTTGAATATGTTTATTAATGTTGTAGAGTAACTCAGTGTTATTTTTCAGCCTGTTTATCACAATGTCTCATTTAAAGATACAATGTAACTTTTAACTTTTAAGTGGTGACTTTTTAAGTATTTAGTCCAATGTGTTAGGTATTATAATCTTCAGGTTTTTGGCATGAGTGGATGCTTGTAATGTGTTGATTCTGGCATTTAAATGTCATTTTTGTTGTTATAGAAGAAATTCATGCTATGTTTCATACAATGTACAATTCATTTGTTGATTATTGATACATGCTGTTGACATACTTTAATCACGGAAATGACATTTAAGTCTGTTGCAATTTACTTCACTTGCATTTACATATGTAACTGAATATTTCTATATATTTTTATATTGTACAGTTTTACTAGTGAAGATTGATATGAGTCGGCTCATTTAGTCTGATGCAATGTCGTTTTCAAAAAAAATTCTTGAATGTCATGATTAGGACATATCTGTTTTATTTACTTTTGGTGGGATGCATATTCTCACTACAATTTTTTTATCTTAGAAGTTCACTATGTCCTATGAAGTGTAGCTGGTACCAGGTCAATTTCATTGTTTATCCCATCAAATTTGATATCGGTGTGATAACTTAACTGCCAAGAAGTCTTTACAGTTCTAATTTGCTGTTATTTGTTAGTTTGCTAATTTTTTATGTGTAAAGAAAAGTTTGCAGCAGCATTTTCTTTTATTTAATGCAGATAATTAATTGGTTGCACATTTAGACTGAAACGGTATACGGTCGAAAGTTGAGTTTCTGTGGTAATATGCTTTACTTGCCTTTCTTGTGCCAATTCATGCCACAGTTACCAGTGGAATTTTATTTCAGGATTGCATGCAACAGTTTGTCATAGATGTAGTTTGTCTACTTAATTTTCTCTTCTTTGCATAGTTTATGCTTGCTTTTGTTGTTGTAATGATGAACACTGTATGTAAATATATGAAGGTTATTGAGTGAACACGTGATCCCAAAATCAAATAAGTTTATTGGCTTTGCAAGATACATACATGACCCAACTTTGCCAAGAATCCATCAATCGGTTATTGAGATGATGCGATCACTAGCTATTTTTGCGTACATAATGAGCCCTGTGACCTCTGACCTCTTGACCTCAAAATCTCATCAGTTCATTGGCTTGCAAGATACATACAAGTGTGGCGGAAATCCATCAAAAGGTTCTTGAGATAAGGGTTGTTTTACAATCAGGGTACACACTTTGTCTCACTTGGGGTGACAAAAAGTTCCTTTGATTCTTCTGAAATTTTGTTTGTGTGGGCCACAAGTGTCAAACTGTTTTTTTTCCAAGCATGAAAAATGTCCTAATGAAAAAAATAGGGTCAAGTGTCACCTGATGACATTATAGAGAAAGAAAATATTTATTGCTTCTTTGGGTGAATGTGAATGACATAGTTTGATAACTTGATGATATGGAATCAGAATACAACTCAATTTCTCAGTTTTGGGCATGCCCCTCATATGACTCTGGCAACTAAAAATCTAGACTGGCAGATATATGCCATACAATATACAAGGCCTACAATGTTCTCTTCAAAGTAGTTTTCTCTAAATGCAACAGAGGACTTACTGGAAGTCCATTGCAATCATTGTACGAGATGAATTCCTGCCTATTCATGTACAATAAATCTTACGAACGTGTACAAGAGATATATAAATGAATATTTCTTGGCATGATGTCATGCCTTTTAGTATGACATTGGCGACTGGGCGCAGCCATTTTCTTTAAAATGTGATGTACACTGTACCAGGCGGAGTTGTACATGTCTCATGCACCAAGCTTTAATTGGAAAAACTTTTTAATTAAATAGCAAAACCTTTGCTGTTCAATGAGGGTAAATCATACCCGAGAAGGTAAAAATTACATTTGGTGAAAAGTATATAATAGGGTAACAATTGTAACTCATTGATTAAAAAATACTAAAATATAGCGATTGAAAAATCTATTTCATTTATGCGAAACCTTCCTCCCAGAACAGTACCAACTTATTATGCAATGTGCGTTCTGGCAATTGGTTTACAAAGGATAATAGCAGGTGAATGAAATGCTTCAACACCACAAACACCTGGGAAGGAAGCATCCATAATTTAAATACATTTAGTACTTAGTATATAAACAACTCTGCATAGTACGTCATGCAATCAAGAAAATGGCGATGCCCATGTCTTGCTGAGAAACTGTAATTTATTCTTGCTTTATGCCTTTCTCATACCTTTTGATGGGGATCGAATCATGTAGATTGATGGGCAAGAATGCAATAAATCTCTCAGAACAACCAAAGTTATTTTGGGGGTTAGTTTTCCTTTAAGAAAACACCCATACATTGTTCAGAAGGAAACTGCAACAGATGAAAACTGCAACAGATGAAAACTGCAACAGATGAAAACTACAACCTTCATTATAGTGAATGTAGGTAAATCAACTAAAAGCTCTTAAAGTTGATACTCTAAGACAATCCCAAATATTAAGATAATTACATCAATAGAAAGCTTTTAACCCCCAGAATAACACTAAATGGTGTCCAACTGACAAAAACAAGTTTAGAATGGTGAATTTATGCGAGTAAACTCTACCAAACTATCTAGTCTGAAACCCGGAAGTGCATGTAGAGTCGCGCCTCTATCCGTGACGTCACGAACGGGACTCGTGGGCTCAGTGAGAGTGAATGGCAGTGATATCTCTACGTAAATGCTATCTTGTCAGAGCTTAGATTTGTTGTTGTTAAGGAGTATATTTGATGGATTTTCTGTTTTCATTTGAATGAAGAATAACGAAGCAACATTTTCCAGTCGCTGATTTCTTTTCATATCCTCATATTCACCTATTTGGTAGAGATTTAAGACGAGTTTACCGCTTTGGAAACAAGGTTAAATCATGCACGTTTGAATAGGCGGATGCATTATCTTGTCATCAGATAAGGTACAGCTAGGAGCAGTTTTGTAAAACGAATACAGGTAGGCCTAGAACTACGATAGTACTTATCATAGATGTGTGTAACTGCCTCAAAAAAGGATTAAGTACCAGTTAAACATTTTATGTTGTAAAATATCAAACTTGAACGAGATCATGCAAGCGCGCTTCCTCTATAATATTTTGGCGAGTGATGCGGCTCTTGCATGAACGTTCGTGAATCGAGCAGAATCGGGAGGTAAGACCAAGCCGCTGCTCTAGGCGCTGCTTGCTTGTGATGGAACGTACGTGCGCTAGTATTATGTTTATCGGCAATTGCAAGAGAATGAAAGCGACGTTGCCAGCTAAGAAAAACAACTAAAAAAGACTTGCCCTTGACTACCGGTGTCAGAATTGGTAGATGAAGGATCTTCAGGGCCAAGGAAGGCGAAATACATGGGGAAAAGGAAGAAGAAACCATCGGGAGATCGCTGTATGGTATGTGAACTGTGCATGGGCAGACAGCTTTAAATACTTGCTAAACTGCATCATAAACATCGTCATTGAAGCATGGAATATATCAACTACCGGAACATGTAAAACAATCTTGTACAGTCAACCATGTGTGTTTTCACACTTTAATAAGAAAACACCATTTCACTGTTCAGAAGGAACCTGTAACAGAGGAAAATTACAATCTTCATTATAGTGAGTGTAGGTAAAGCAACTACAAGCTCTGGAATACTTGCCGAACTGTATCATAAACATGTCTATGGGATATGGGCTTTGGTGGTTCGCCAATTACGGTCAAGATCTGTTCTCTGGGTAGACGATCACTTTCTGTTTGGTCCATGGGCAAGGCATAGCGGTTGGCTGTGTCAGCACAGCAGGGCTTCATGAACTTGGTGATGTAAAGTGGACCAGATTTCACTGCATCTTCACTTGATGTATCAATCTCTTCCACCACAAAATCTCTTCCTCCAGAAATGTTTATGGACTAGGACAAAGCATCCCCACACCCAATAGTATAACAGCAACAAATTACCCACTTGTTTTATGTGATTAACCTGAATATGAAGACTTTTGATGGAAGTATGTAAATATGTCAAAAAACTACTGTCCTCTCTGTAACCAAAGAGACTATGTATATAGATGGTATCATAGTATCATTTCATCATTGTATACTGTAATTAACGGTGTATTAACCACACTTCTTTTTACCGCTCGTAAACATCAAAAGTCGGGGTGCGGTTTATACATGTTACAGACATAAATCATGCTGTAAATTCCAGGTAAACAATCCCCGCATTCAGCAGCGGTTAAATTGTGTCACCGAGGCTAAAGTTCTTGGCTTAGTTAGATACCATCGTCCTGAAAATGACGCTCGTTTTCAACGCTTTTCAAATCATCCATCAGAAGTTCTGACATCAGAAAATATATTTCTAATGTGAATGTTATGTTATAATCTTGTATCTGATAAATTTTCATGTAATTCAGATGATGCAAAATATGAAATTTTGGGCCCAGAATTGTGCTCTGTCACTAGCTGCCAAGTCGATCATAATTGTGTACAAATGTGTATTGCCCCACATGTAATAATTCATGTAGTGAGATGGAGGAAATACGCGACGATGAAAAAAAAAGAAATTATAGCGATCTTTTTTGTATGGAAATACTTATCATGAACCTACAAATATGCAATATTTCATTTTTTGAACTATTATTATTGTAATATTTCTGGTTGATTGATGGTTTTAACTATATTGAAGAAAGATGTTTGTCGATTTTAAATATATGTCTGGTGATGAGCGTTGGGAATTTGAGTGTATTTTGTATTATGAGTGTGTGTACGTACGTGTGTTGGTTACATGATACAAAAGTGTAACAATTTCAGACAAATTTTACAATATAAATAATGAAATAAATTTATATTATAGTATTTTAATTTATTTATTCTGGAATATTACAACAACAAAATATTTAACCTATTAAAAAATAAACATTTATAAGAACAGTAATGAAGGAGGCTGAGTTGCAATCCAATATGACAGCTTGCATGAATCTCAACATTAGACAACAAAACCCGGTAAATATGGAAAAATCATGATTTAATGTCAAATTGAAATCATGATTCTTGCACAATTGCAAATAAAACACAATTAAAGACGGAAATATGAATGTAAGTACCTTTTTTCATTACGTTTTCATGTGAAATAAGTGACGGCGAATGGTGGGGGAAAGTCCCTCGGGCCCCGTGCCTGCCCAGTTCCGACCACTATTCTTACTATCAATCAGCTAGGCAATCAAACCTTGGCAAAAGTGATTAATTTTCATTTAACCAAAAACCGTCCTGTTTTAGCTAGCATTCAAACAGAATTGGAAATGTCTGTGATGTTATTTTACAACACTAATTTTAACAGGGCGAAAAAGAGGGGTGCGGTTAATACATGAGGGCGGTTTATACAACGTTAATTACGGTATCTATTGCACTCAAGTAACGTCTGAGTGCTCATCATTAATTGATCACATGTTAACAACTTGCCCAGACAAAGTAAGCTCTTTTGGTGTCTTACACAATGGTTTGAGTGATCATTATATGAGTTACCGTAAATCTCTGTGTATAAGGCGCACTTTTTTTCCGTCAGGAAAAATCGAAAGTCGGGGGTGCGCCTAATACACAGGTACAAGATATTTTGAGTTCTCAAAATGCTACTTTTTAGTGGTTTCCGAAAATCTCTGTCTCAACATGAATTACATACCGGTAATGAAAATAAAGAATAGGATCTACTATTTGAAGTTAAACTACGTTCCTAATTTAAAGGGAAGAGAGTTTTTTTTTTTTTTTTTTTCCAATCTCGATAAATTATGCCCCTTCACAAAGCACTTTGCCGGCCGAAGCTCTCCCGTGTCTCCAGCTCACTCACCTGTATCCTGCAGCTCACTTACACGGGGGATATCAACTCACCACTCGAAATCTAGCCTGTCCAAATTTCGGTTTGGACTCGGGAGGAATATTAAAGCAACTTAGTATGAAGGTTTTGGTTCCCTTTAATGGGAACGAAGTCAATGCTTCATAAACATCAAACATTAAACTTAAAACTAGGTGGTAATGTTATTAATCAGGTTAAGAACATTAAATACTTTGGAATGAATATAGACTCTGAATTAAAATGGGACTTACATGTATGTGAAGTAATTAAGAAAGTAGGAAAGACGGTAAGCTTTTTGGAAAGGCTGAGACACATTTTAAATGAATCTTTTCTCAGTCTAATTTATAAATCAATAGTCATTCCTCATTTTGATTATGCTGACATTATATGGCAATTCTCCCAAAAAAACTATCTGGACCAACTTCAAAAACTTCAAAATAGGGCTGGTAGGATAATCCTTAAGATAAACCCTCATAATCATACTTCAACATATCAGATTCACTACCTCTTAAAGTGGGAAACCCTTAAAACCAGACGTAAAAAGCACATGTACATAATGCTGTATAAGATTTTCCACAATTTAACTCCAGATTATATGCAGAATAATCTCTTTTACAAAGAAACCAATTATGCCCTAAGAAATGTCGATAACTTAGTCTTGCCCAAACCTAAAACTAATTATTGTAAACGAACATTCTTTTATCGCGGATCTAAATTGTATAATGCATTACCAATTAACTTACGTAGACCGAACACACTCAATCTATTTCGGCAAGGCCTAAATGAATGGATACTAGATTTAGATGTATAAACTTTTGGTGTAAACGGGGAGGGGTAAGGGATGGTAACAGTCGTATTCATATTGTGTTATATAGGGTTTGGGAGGGGGTTGTAGATGTGCGTTTGTAATGTTATATTTTCTTAATATTTTGTGTTTTATTTCTATGTTTAATTATTTCTGGACCTCTAGGAAGAACAGAGCCATTGTGATAATGGCACTGAATAGAGCATTCCACCCGTTTTTAATTCTGGATTTGTATTATATTTGTAAATTGTATTCTTGTATGTATTGGAATTTTTATACGGAAAATAAAACCAACCAACCAACATGATAAAACAATGTTAGGTCTACTAATAACATGGGTTGGTTTCAAAATGTGGCTCTTCTTGAAGGAGTGCTGATAAAAAATGTCATTTTTTTCGGAGAGGACACCTTTTGACAAACCCCTGACAAACAAATTTGAAACGCGCATTTACCAAAAACTGAATAAGTGTGGGAAAAGTTAATATCATAATTTTGTAGGATATTAGTGACTCTGTTCAAGGAGGAAAAAATAATTAATTGAGTGCGGTCTTACTTTGAATTATAACGCTGGTGTCGGAAAGGACATTTTTGACCCATTTTGCACCTCATTTTTCTTGCAAAGTCAAAATTTGTAGAAACCGTATGCCAAAATATTAAACCCAATTCAGATCTTGCATAGACCTGTTGGAAGAGTTAATTCTGATAGTTGATAATTTTTTGGGGGTACGTATGTCAGACATGCACATGTTTAAACTTTGCCAAAAATGAAATGAGACAGCGAAAAATGTGAAAAGATGGCATATAATTACATATTTTGAAAAGTAGTTGCTTGTTTCAAACAATTTCTTTGCTGTTGTAGGTTTATCTAACAGTGCAAAATAATTGACCAAGGAAGATTTTCCATTGCTGTTCATTGTTTTGTTTTTTAACGGCTATCAAAGTGAGTTTTTTCTATTGTGTACCCTGATTGTAAAACAACTCATAACGCGATCATGAGAACGGGACGTACAGACAGACGGACAACCCGAAAAACAATGCCTCCAGTCACTTTGTAGCGTAGGCATAAATACGGGTGTTCGGAAAAGAAACATATATACATGTGCCCCATATAATCATACTGCTCTTTCAATGACCCACTCCATGAAATTCACATTAAAGACACACATACCTGTATGGATGATGCATTTGCTTTCAATACAGAGTAGAACTCCCCATCAAGATCTCTATCAAGTGTCAGGTCAGTCAGGTTTGGCATAGAACAAAGTGCTTCTGCTAGGTATTGTGATACGGCTGGTTTGAAATATCTCCCAAAATCAAGCTTGAGAGTCTGGACCTGCATTGTTTGTCAATATAGTCAAGTAACTCATCTTTACATGCATACATTTATGCAAGGTATTTATAACTCTGGATGTCATGTGCACAAGACCCCTAAGTCAGGAGGTTTGTTGCTATGGTACAGTTTGGTAATTCAAGACTTTATTGAAATTGGCTCTTAAAAAAACTATATGACATATTTTTCCTATCTATCAAACTACGAAAAGGTTGGATATTGATTATTGATCAAAACAATGCCAAACTTATACACATTTGACTTTCAACTGAATCAGCTAGCACATTTATAGGTTGCTTTCATTCCATGTTTCATGACTGTTCCAATATACCAAGTGAATGGCCTTTAAAAAAGGGTGTTTGGAAAAGAAACATATGTACATGTGCACCATATTAATATTACTGCCCTTTCTTTCTTTCAATGACCCTCTCCATGACATTAAGGATACACATACCTGAATGGATGATGCATTTGCTTTCAATACAGAGTAGAACTCCTCATCGAGATTCCTTTTAAGTGTCAGGTCAGTCAAGTTTGGCATAGAACAAAGTGCTTCTGCTAGATGATGTGATGAGGCTGGTTTGAGATATCTCTCAAGGTCAAGCTTGAGAGTCTGGACCTGCATTGTTTGTCAATATAGTGAAGTAACTCATCTGCACATGCATACATTTATGCAAGGTATTTATAACTCTGGATTTCATGTGCACAAGACTCCTGAGTCAGGAGGTTTGTTGCTATGGCACAGTTTGGAAATTCAAGACTTTATTGAAATTGGCTCTTAAAAAAACTACACGACATATTTTTTCTATCTATCAAACTGGAAAAGGTTGGATATTGATCATTGATCAAAACAATGCCAAACTTATACACATTTGACTTTCAACTGAATCAGCTAGCACATTTATAGGTTGCTTTCATTCCATGTTTCATGACTGTTCCAATATACCAAGTGAATGGCCTTTAAAAAAAGGGTGTTTGGAAAAGAAACATATATACATGTGCACCATATTACTATTACTGCCCTTTCATTCTTTTAATGACCCTCTCCATGACATTCACATTGGTACACACGTACCTGTATGGATGATGCATTTGCTTTCAATACAGAGTAGAACTCCTCATCGAGATCCCTATCAAGTGCCAGGTCAGTCAAGTTTGGCATAGAACAAAGTGCTTCTGCTAGATGATGTGATGAGGCTGGTTTGAGATATCTCTCAAGGTCAAGCTTGAGAGTCTGGACCTGCATTGTTTGTCAATATAGTGAAGTAACTCATCTATACATGCATACATTTTATTTACTAATTCCTCAATGTATTCTTACATTTCACACATATCCCATTGAATACATAAAAACATTCTCAAGCAAAATGAATGAATACTTTTTATTTTCAAATTAATTTCTTGTGTATTAAAATTAGAATACACTAAAGTTTCTAGGGAGAGGAGAATTTATTAATAGTCATTTTTTAAATAGATTCTATATGTATTCTTTATGGGGCTTCCAACCTGAGTGTTTGCATTGATAAGTCCTACTCCTACTAACACTGAAATGTATAGTACCCAGAAATATGCTAGGGTATTTATAACTCTGGATTTCATGTGCACAAGACCCCTAAGTCAAAAGGTTTGTTACTATGGTACAGTGTGGTAATTCAAGACTTTATTGAAATTGGTTGGATATTGACTATTGATCACAACTTTTTTTTTGGCCCGAAAATTGGAAAATATGGCCGACCGATATTTGTATTCAGTGGGGGGGGGGGGGTAAGGTCAGTTTTTGACCCTCTCCATGACATTAACATTAGGACACACATACCTGTATGGATGATGCATTTGCTTTCAATGTAGAGTAGAACTCCTCATTAAGATCCATATCAAGTGTCAGGTCAGTCAGGTTTGGCATAGAACACAGTGCTTCTGCTAGGTGATGTAATGAGGCTTGTGATGAGGCTTGTGATGAGGCTGGTTTGAGATACATCTTATCAACAAGCTTGAGAGTCTGGACCTGCATTGTTTGTGAATATAGTTAAGCAGCTTATCAATACACGCATATATCTTATTAAATATTTTCTCATGGTCTTCTTACATTTAACATAAATTCTATTAATTAAAAGGTTGCATTCATAATCACATTCTTAACAAAAATGATTGAATAGATTTCTTTTTCAAATTCAATTCTTGTCTATTGAGAAAAAGAAGATGATTTTTGTACATGTGAAGATTTTTTTTAATTAAAAACAATAAAATTCTATGTGTATTTTGTATGGGGCTTCCAACCTGTTTCCAATTGATAAGTCCTACTACTACTACTGACACTGAAATGAACAATACTCAAAAATATACATTTGCCATTAATGTAGTTTTAGGTATTCATAACTCTGACTTTCATGTGCACAAGACCCCTAAGTAAATTCAAGCCTTTATTAGAATTGGCTCTTAAATAACTATGACATAATTTTCATATCAATCAAACTTGGAAAAGATTGGATATTGTAAACTGATGAAAACAATGTCAATCTTATACACACTTGAATTTCAACTGAAACAGCGCTTGTGTAGTTTGCTTTCATTCCGTGTTTCATGACTGTTCCAATAAACCAAATGAATGGCCTTTAAAACAGGGTGTTTGACTAACTGCTATACTGCTTTTCACTGCAGAGGGCAGTAGAGTGGATTGTAGCATAGCGATCAACATGGACAGTACATGTGTACGAACCTCACAGCAGGCCCATTCCAATAAAATTGTATCGAGTAACTCCTCAAATATCACTATTTATGTGGCATTTCTTGGACAACTATTGAATACTTTTTCCAAGTTATGTATCTGTCTACAATAATTTTGAGTAGTTGTTGTCTCTCCCATTATGCTCTCATAGTTTTGAATGATATCTTGGTAGGATCACATGTTTTTGTTAAGGCTTGTATCTGCATGTAATACAGCTAACAAACTATGCATATACCTTCTGTGACTAGTCCAAACTTGCCTTGCAACAGCGATGAGAATCAAAATTTGTTGTGATTACTAAGTATATAGATCAGGTTTTAAAAGAAAAACGAGGTATTTAGATTAAAAGAAAAGCACTTAAAATTGCCAAACATGTATAAAAGATAAATTGTGATATTAGCCCCGGAATGCACGTTTATTCAAAGGTATGTGACTGCTATAAATGGTTGAATGTAAGCATGTTGATGGAAACATTTAGATCTAACAACACTTGTAGATCTAGCACATCTTTTTTTGTTGTATCATTTGCACAAACAAAAAATAATAATATACATGTGCACTATATAATCATTACTGCTTTTTTTTCTCTCAATGACCCTCTCCATGACATTTACATTAGTACACACATACCTGTATGGATGATGCCTTTGCTTTTAATGTAGAGTAGAACTCCTCGTAAAGATACATTTCAAGTGTCAGGTCAGTCAGGTTTGGCATAGAACATAGTGCTTCTGCAAGGTGATGTGCTGGGGCTGGTGATTTGGCTGGTAGGACATATTTTGTATCATCAAGCTTGAGAGTCTGGACCTGCATTGTTTGTGAATATAGTTAAGCAGCTTATCTATACACGCATATATTTTATTGAATATTTTCTCTTCGTCTTCTTACATTTAACACAATTTCTATTAATTAAAGAGCTCCATTCATAATCGGATACTCAACAAAAATGATTGAATAGATTTTCTTTTCAAATTCAATTCTGTCTTATTGAGAAAAAGAACACACTAAAGTTTCTTAGGAAAGGATGATTTTTGTACATCTGCAATATTTTTAATCAGGTGATACATACAAAGTATACGTATCACCTATTGATTTCGTCATGATATCTCTTTCTTTCTTTATTTATTCTTCCTCAAATTTGTTCGCACGATATCTCAAGACTGGTTAAGCCATCATCCTGAAACTTGCCATGATGAAAGATCCCAGTCTAACTTAGAACTGTGTGACTTTTCAGTGACTCAGAATAATTGTGATGTCATCCAGGCGCCATTTTGTGAAAATCAACTCATGATCATATCTTCATAACAGATAGTCATTTCTCATTTATATTTATCATGATCAAGGTCAATATCTGCACGGTCAATTTCAGCTTATTAAAAAGTGCGCAAAAATGCGTGTACGCGTATGTCCGCGCATGAACACACGCGTAAAATTTGAAATTGCTTAAAATCGTCTTAAATTTGCATACGTTTCAGGCCATTATGAGCATATGCCAAAAAATCACGCACACGCGCGATTTTTTTTTGCACATTTTCATTCGTCACAGCCGAACGCAAAATAATTACCCCTCAATTTTTTTTTGACGGGATAGTTTTCCAAACAATTTGATAACATGTTTTTCTCTTTATGACCATTAATAAGGGAATGAGCGTCCGTTCAAGATAAATGTCCGTGCGCGCATGCTCTTGTAATACATAGCATATATGGGCAAAAAACATGTCTATATAAAATCCATCATAGCTCTTTTGTTGGAAAGGAACCGTCAATTTGTTTTCCATATTTAGATGGAATATAAGTCGGAGATATGATTTCATGTCTCATTTGGCCATTAAGTATATTTTAACATTATCATATTGATCTTGGAACTCAAAATACGAATTTGCATATTATGACGTCAGCATATTTATGGAAAACGATTGTATCTCTGTAAATATCGATCATTTTTCTTCTATATTTTGATATGTTGTAGCTAAGACAATCTTCTACACGATCAGTACACATCATTTTTCATTTTGATGCAGTCATCATAATAAAAAAATTCAATCAAAGGACATATGTCAGAATTTTCTTAATTTGCGTGTTATGCCTATGGAAGGTGAATTTCGTTCACATCATGAATCTACATGACATTAATCTTTGAGCACTATCTAGCTTATTTGTGCTCTATTTTCTCCCAAATCTTGGTATATTATAGCTGAGAATATGGGCTATCTGAATGTGCCTTTTGTTTATTAATCAGATGTTGGGATCATGTCAAGATTTTCAATTGAAAGTTGAAATTGCAAATTCTGTAGAACTTTGCAGGAATTATGAATATGTCACGTATGTCCTATTTGTGAAATTTAAACTTTAGCAGTGTCCTAGTATTCCAATTATGCAAGGTAACCCATTTAATTTCTAGACTTTACTGTCAGACACTATTAAATGACTGACTGACTTCTTTTTTTTCTCTGGTAATGAAATACATGAAATGAGCTTTATAGGGAACATGAGCATTTGTCTACATCAATAACCCACTTCTTGTAATGGCCCAAAATAAACTGATTGAATCTCTGCGCAGAACAATATAGGTAGAGCATTTCATGGAATAAGATGAAATTGTGAAAATGCATTCTTCATTATGTCAGATAGGGTCAAAGTGGTAACTGCTTACTGTACGGTGTCAATGGTTATATTGTATCAATTTATCTTCCATAGATCCATAATGGTCAATATGCTACAGAGTTGAAACTTTGCATATGGATAGACCATAATGGGAAGAGCTTTTAAAAGCTCATATAAAGAAGTGAACATGCATTCTTGATTATGTAATCAAAGTGACAAATTAAAGTCTAGTTTTTTAAAATTCTGTATATATTCTTTAAAGGGCTTCCAACATGTTTGCATTGATAAGTCCTACTCCTAATAACTTTTACTTTTTTTTTACCTTCTTCAATGACTCTTTAATTGACATATACATTAGTACACAGATACCTCTATTGATGATGCCTTTGCTTTCAATGTAGAGTAGAACTCATCATTGAGACATATTTCAAGTGTCAGGTCAGTCAGGTTTGGCATAGAACACAGTGCTTCTGCTAGGTGATGTGATGAGGCTTGTGATTCGACTGGTTTGAGATATATCTTATCATCAAGCTTGAGAGTCTGGACCTGCATTGTTTGTGAATATAGTTAAGCAGCTTATCTATACATGCATATATCTTATTAAATATTTTTCTCATCGTCTTCTTAAATTTAACACAATTTCTATTAAAGAGTTGCATTCATAATCACATTCTCAACAAAAATTATTGAATAGATTTTCTTTTTAAATTCAATTCTGTCTATTGAGAAAAGGAACACAGGAAAGGATGATTTTTGTACATGTGCAATAGTTTTTTGCTTTTTTCAAATTATGTATGTATTCTTTAAAGGGCTTCCAACATGTTTGCATTGATCAGTCGTCTACATGAAAGTTAAAGTCTCTGGCGATGAGAAGTAAACCAGGTATAGATGCAATATCCTCCAAGAAGGTGCCAAATTCACAAAAGAAAATCAGTGCCAAATGTTCCTTATCTTTTGTTTTTTGAGGCTGATCTAGGATGATGAGGCAAAGAGGCTTTAGGGGGATAGATGATGCAGCTAAATCAATATATTCAAAAGAATGGAATGATTAAAATATGGTTTTGTGAATTTTAAAGGTAGAACGAAGAAGCACACATACACCACCACCTTCCCTTCCAATACTGACGTGAGATGTGGTGTGTGTCATAATTTGGGAGAGTTGTAGTAAGATTGGCAATGGGTTGGTCATCATGATATTTGCCTGTCAACCAGGTGTCTGTGACACATAAAATGTTAGGTTCACAAGTTAAAACAATTTTGCATAAATTGGAATTTTATTCTTAATTGATCTTGCAGTCCATAAAGCAAAGTTAACTATGGGTGAAAACGTATCTGTGGATGCGACAGGGAGATCAGGTATTTTTAGTAGTTGTTTAAGTCCATGATGAACACCCTTTCTTCCCCTATGACTACGCCTACGTTTGAACTGTTTCTGAAGTATACCAAGAGATTTGATTTGATCCAAAACAGAAGGATGCAAAGCATAATGTGAAACAACAGCATGTGAGGCACAATTCAATTTCGAAAGTTCACCACGGTGATAAGAAATAGGAGTTAAGTAGGTTGATGCAGATTTTAACTCATTTTCAGATTAAGGTCCAGGATTTGCATTAATATCACCAGATATCAATAGTTGAAGTTGGAAAGTTGATGTGTTAAAATGATAAGGAACATGGTGAGACAAATATTTTTGATGATGAAGTTGTTGTTTTCCAAATAATCCACTTGTTTTTACATAGTGCCTCAAAAAGTAAAAACCTTTGAGTGACCGGTTTTACCATACTCCTTTTTTCCCAATAGACTGTAGTGTTATGAAAACCGTTAGGTAAACCCAAAATTTGATTTCGATTTTCAATCATAAATATCTTGATAATCAGACAGGCGATCGGCTTGTAAAAGTCATGGTGTTCCTGATTGACTTAAAGGTTTATAATTATCATTGCAGCATGAGCTAAATCAAGGATTTTTTTAAAGGATCTAAGACAAAGTTACTGATCCCTTTAAAGGCTGCGGTCAAAGCATCCCAGAGTTCCTTGTGTCCAACTTTTACGAGCTGCAGATTGTAGCACCCATGTAAGCCTTTTGTTTAGCACTATGACTAGTATTGGCCGAGGCAATTTATGATGAGAGATCAATAAAGTGAAGACACAAATCTCAGTTCTGACTCCAAATGCAGCCAACTTTGTCGTCAAATCTCTCGAACCCTAAATATATTGGGATCTTCCTCAAGTGTCTCCTCTTTAATCCCTTCTGGTTTCAGCTAATCCCCCGGTGCTATGAGCTATACAAATACTGGCAGCAAAACACATGACAAGCAATGGAAATTGAGCATCCTACACAGGGACATAATCATACAATGACACTCAAGGATCAACATCAACTAGTACTATTCTTCCGAGGGCCTTCGGTCCGAGGGAGAATAGTACTAATGATGTTCCTGAGTGCGAATAGTTTTAGCTTGTTCCGAGAATGAGTCATTGTATATATCCCTTCCATCTGTATCATTCCTTGTACACTTCTGTAATAACATGTAACGTATACCGGTACTCACATTCACATCACATTCAAAAAAGAAATATAAGAAAATTGCACAGCTCAAATGAAACATTGAAGGATGTAAATATGTTTAGCTGGCGCTGGAGGCATTTAAAATCCTGTACGCTCACTGAATTTTGCAATTTTTTTTTTTTGGGGGGGTGGGAAAATGCATAATTCATTTTTCCCTAGGGAAATACGCAGCAATAAAAAACGAACTATTCCGATGTCTGACAGGAAACGTCTCTTATAGTAAAAGTATTCTTTTCTTGTTGTGTACACTCCTAATGCAAAAATCTTACGATAAGGGATATAAATACTGACACCATTTTCAAGGTTTTTTTGGCTATTGATGCCATAAACTTTTTTGCCGCTGCCTCTTGAAATGAACCCATCCTTTAATTGGGGGTGGCTAGGAGCAGTCATGAAGCTGTGCCTCTCAGAGTTCATAGTTTGAGTGATTTTCTGTAGTCTCGATCACGGTGCTGGGGTTTCTATCTTTAAGCATTCAAGTCGTATAAGCATACCACATGGTGCTCCCCGCCCACACTTTAGGTTTCCATGGTAACTATTCACACTTGAGGGCTGTTGGCAACACCATGTGGTAGCTTTAATGAAAAAAACCGCTGATATGGTCTTCTGTCAAAAGAACCAGCATATACGGTATGAGACATTTGAAGGAATTACAGAAATGTCAAATGTACAAAAGAAAAGGAAAGAGACAAATATGGAGATGGAATGGAATTAAATTTAATACTTACTCATACACATGTATATCACAATTGTGGATGAACTGCTCACCTTTGATTCTTTTCCATTCCTTGCAAGTGTTGCAAAAAAACAATGATGGCGTGCACCATTATGAAGAGTAACTTCCTCCAAGGATGGTATGGAGCATATCATCTCTGCCACATCAAGTGACATAGTAGGTCCACAATCTCTCTGGATACAGAGTTCAACCTGGATAAAATGACAAAGCGATTACTGATTCGATGCAGAATATAGATGTTCACTTGGATGTTAGGTATACATGTGTAACCTACATGAGTGGTTGCCCTGGGTGTTGTGGCGTGCGCCTGTGATCCAGCTAACAATGGAAGTTACAAACTGATTCAGCCGAGGACGCAGGTTCGAAACTGAGTCACGTCTTCTGGATGGTGACATTAAAGGTCGGTCCCCAGACATAAATAATCATATCTGATTGATACACGTCTGTAAAAACCCAACACACACACATGTGCTGCTAGAACTACAAAGAGTTAGAGGGGAAAATAAATAATTAAGGGTTCAGGCTGGAGAACTATTGCCATGATAATTCATATCAAATTCCTATTTTTGCAAAATTCGGTCTGTAAAGGGATCCGGTAACTTTGTCTCAGATTCTGAAACAAAATCCTGGATTTAGCTCATGCTGCTATGATAATTATAAACCGGGAAAACGAGTATGGTAAAACCTGTCATGCACTCAATGATTTTTACTTTTTTGAGGCACTTCTTGATCATTTTGAAGCGCGATTTTTTTAGGGCTTCCATATTACACCATATCACAGACACTGATAACACGTAGGGCCGTTTATCTCAGATTTAACATTGTTAAACGATGCCTTTAAGCAAGCGAGATTTTTTTGGAAGGGATGAAACTGTGCAAACTATTGGTGAAGTTCCCTTTCTCTAAACGTTATCTCGTCTAAATGGTATAGATGCACTGTGTATATATTATATGCATGTGCCAGTACATAGCTGCAATGTAATTGCATCGACTTCCTCGTCAATTTGCACGTTCTGAATTCTTTTTCTTTTTAGGTGGTCTGCCAACGACAGACCACCCTATTGTTTTCGTCAGAATTTTCTTTCTTATTATTATTATTATTATTTATTTTTTATTTCTCCACACTTTTTTGTTTTGAGGATAACTCAAGATCAGTTCAGTCAATTTCTTTCAATTTTTGCACAGTTATAGGTCATTGTCATGAGACGTGACAGGAACATTTTCAAGGTTATCAAGTCTTCATGACGTCATCCAGGCGCCATTTTTTTTTTTTTTTACTTTCAACTCATGATCATATCTTCATAACGAAAAGGCATTTCCTAATTCATATTTATCATGATTAAGGTCAATATCCGTCCAGTCGATTTCAGGTCAAAAAATGCGCGCGCAAATTTTTCAAAATGCTCGAAATCGTCTCAAATTCATTTTGCATGCGTTTCAGGCCATTTTAAGCAATTCGCAAAAAAAATGCGCGCACACACATGCGCGCGCGTTTCCTCGCGTAATAGCATTTCCCGACATAGGATCGCCAAATTTTTCTGTCATCATATTTAACACATTTTTCAAAGCATTTTGATACCTTGTTCACCTTTTTCTGCCCATTATTAACGGAATGAGCGTCCATTTAAGATAATGTCTGTGCGTGCGAGCTCTTGTAATACATAGCATACATGGGCAAAAACATGACTACCGGTATACAAAATCCATTGTAGCGCTTTAGGATGCAAGGTGAACCCAAGTTTTTGGTCATATTTTGATACAGTATGAATCAGAGATATGATTCCATGTCTCATTTGATCCTCAATTAGCTCATGATGTCATCATAATGGCCTCCGAACTCAAAATTTCAATTTGCATATAATGACGTCAGCATATTTTTGGAAAATTGATTGTATCTCTGTAAATAGTGATTGATTTTCTTCCAAATTTTGATATGTTCTAGCTTAGACAATTCTCTACAAATGTAGTCACCACGATATTTCATTTTGACAAAGGCATCATGGCGTATTTTTGCGATTAAAGAAGGCATGTCAATTTTTCACATTTTGCGTGTATTCTCTATGGGACATGACTTTTTCTCAAAACTGGATTCTACATTCCCGTCTTTCACAAGCAATATCGCCGTCGTTTTCTCTGAGCTTCAAGTATGTTGTAGCTGAGACAATAAGCTATCACAAGTGTGCCCTTTATTTTTCGATCAGATGCCGAAATCATGCTCATATTTCACTTGCAACGTGGGATTTGAGAATTCCATTTTCCGTTTACGTGTAATCGCTATGGGAAATGTTTTGGTATATCGGTAACGCACTTGACTTCGGACCTCGAGATCCTTGGTTCAAGCCTGGGCGTCTCCAACAATTTTTTTTAGACCACCTAATCCGTCCCCATGACGAATTAAATTTCTAGTTCTTATTCCTCTTCTACCCAAATCACATTCTTTTTGCATGCAGTGCTTGTTATTCTTAAGTAGGTCCCTTTCTCTATCCCAATTCCTTTCAGATTTTGTATGCATATTCTTTACCATCCCATCGTGTGCACTGCTATGAACTGCCTTTCTTTCGGCCTACCTATCTCCACTATCCTAGATGCTACAGACTTCTAACAAATTACTCTAGAAAGAGCAAGAGTTGCTCTTCATCTTTGAAAATACAAATTTTGACTCTTTCAAGAATCGCTCAAATTGTTTGAAAACATTGACCAATAAAAGAATAAAATTGGCATAACATTTTCATATCAATTCTTTTCTGTCTGAAATTTTTACAGCATCTTTATCTTTGCATTGCACATGTTTATGCTGAATTTCAAACATCAATAGTCACGCGTAATATGCAAAGCACCCTTTAAAGTTTTTGAAAATGGAAGTGTTTATGATGGGGCCATAGCTCCATCATGCCTGGCTTTAATCAGTACCCTATTTTGGATTTAGATACTTCAAGATATATCCTTTTCAGCGAAAAAGAACAAAAGAAAATGCACCCTACCACTGACCGACTTTGTGAAGAATTGCTTGTTAGTTGTAGTACATTAGCGTAGATGAAAAGGGGGTCAAATATGACCGCAACAAAAATGATACCATACACAGTTTACATGTATGTTCACTCAGAAATTTTGAGTAAATCAAAATTCGGAGTACAGAGGGTTTCTGCCCAACTGTAACACGTATTTGCTATGACATCAATTTCAGACTGATTTTTGCCCCTTTTCGATTTTCTTTATCTTCTGGGTGTCGGGGCATCTCATAGCCAGATTTTGAAAATCTGTCAAGTGGGACGTTTTAGATGCCATTTTATATCCTGCGTTGCAATGTATTGCACTATATGCATCACGTATAATCATGTTTGCATGCAAGGCCATTTAGGCCAAAGTATATGGAAAACCATACGTGCGTAATGATGTGTGCCTTGTTGCATGTTGAGAACATGGGATCTTCCACCGGTAATTGCTTTATTTATCTGCTCAAAGAAATAGAAATACAAGCATCAATGCATGCACATTTTTTTACAAATTGCAGTATAGTTTCCAAATTATTACTGTTGAAACCTCTTTAATTTTAATCATGTACCAACAGTAATACATTTCATAAGACATTCATAACAGAAACTATTGGTTGGTAAAAGGGGCCAGATAATAGCCCATGTGCTATTATCTGGCCCTTCCATAATTATACTGTTGTAACGTAAACAAATTGCAAAAGATATAAAAGTAAGAACTTGTACAAAAATAGATGAACTAGTTTTGTTTATCAAACTATAATTAAACTTACCACATGTGGTCTAATGAAAGCAAACCCGGCTACAGTGTGTGCCGTCACCTCTCCAGATATGGTCAGCGTAATTGCCTTTGACGAAACCCTGTCCTTCACCAAGGCTACTACATCTGGGTCCTGACTCTCAAAGGCTACATCAACAATGAAACCCATCTGTTTCTCTGAATCGCCTCTGTCTATGTTTATTCCCTGTAGCATAGACTTCATTACATGGGTTGCAACACCTTTGTTCTGTGACACAGTGAAGTAGAGGAGATACCTAAACTCCTCCTTCCTTGGCAGCACTACTTGCTCAATCAGCCTGTTGAATTCATTACGATCTGATTCATACAGGGAAGCAAGATGGAATCCAGCCATGTACTCCTGAAACAGTTTGTGAGGGAAGAAGACTGGCAATTGCACATAAGAACCCCCCTTATGTATGTTCATGCTGGTGGTAATTCTGTCCTCCTGAGACAAAATCCCGACCCTACAGGCAGTGTCCTTGGATTCTAGGCATATTTCGAAATCATCTTCACCGAAAACCAAGGTATTTTCTAGCAGACCATCGAGGGCCTGTTTGGCAATCGGTCCTAGGAGCTCATCAATTTTTTTCAAATAGGCATGAAGTGAGGGGCTACCTACTTTCGTCACCATTTTCTGAGCAAAATGTTCTTTTAGAAAGGCAATCATTGTTTTGAATATTTGAGAAAAAGTTTTCAGTGATTTCATTTCCAGTAGTTTTTGCTCATCAAGTTCTTTCCACATAAGACACAACATGGCTACATAAATAGGATAGTGGGCCATGTTTTCAGATATGACATCATTCTCACTGGTGAACTGGATAAGCTGATTTGCTTTATCATCATTCTTTGGAAAGTATTTGTGAATGTAAACTGACAAATTCTTTCTGTTGAAACCCTTAATATGAATGAATGTGTAGAGCTTCACTAGATCACCATCTGATCTAATCTCTACTGCTCTCCATGGGCGAGTGGTCACCAAGACTGGGCAAGAGGCAAGTTGATCTGAACGAAGAATATCTACAAGTCCAATATCACCAGTCTCAGATAAGCTTCCACATGCCTCTGAAGAGTTGACACTGATTGGCTGTGATGGCTGAAGTTGCATTTGATCACTAGGCTGTGATTCGAAGGGTTTTGGCTTCATACTTTTGCCCCTGACTTCGTCTAGCCCATCGTATGCGATGAATACCTTGTCAGGATTTGACCGGATATACTCAGTAATCTGAGGAACCGTTGCTGGATTCTTTTTGGCCAGATAAGACTTTGCAATCTTGCCAATAGAGTGTTGCTTAAATTCACGTAGAGGAACGATCAAGACCCACACAAAGTGACTGAAATGCCTCCCTTCAATCCAGTCCCAGGCAATCTTAGCACAAAATGTAGTTTTTCCAGCCCCTGCCTCTCCCTGAACCATGATCCGCTTGGGGAACTCTCCATTGACTTTGAGATCAAGGATATCATTGTAATCTAGCATTTGCTTCTCTGTCCCATGTTCTTTTTCTAAGAAGAGATCAGCATACATGTCGTCAAACTGCATAGTGGAGGCAGGATTGAGAGGATCAGCTCTGATCTTACAGACAGTTGACCTGTACTTGAACTTGAAATCATTTGCACACTGCTCAACCAGTTCAGGAGAAAGTGGTTTGGTCTGAGATTCAGCTGAAGGAGGTTTGGTCTGTGATTCGAACAGTCTTGATGGTCCTCCTAAAAATACATAGATAATCCATATTCACATGATTACACACATAAACATATTTTGATACTTCTGAAAGGATTGTAAAGGCCTTAGGCTAATAATGTGACATACAACTAGGTACATGTACTCAAAGGCACAAAGTCCTTCATGTTTGTCTGAATTTATATGACTTTACTCAATTTTAAGGGCATTTAAGTTTTGAGTAATTTGTGTACACATGTACACAGGAATATCACTGGAATAACTTTTCCTACAACATTTCAGCAATGCAGAGTTTCTCTGACAATCACACCTCTTATTTCAAAGAAAAAAACAAGACAAATACAGCTGCATCTCCAGTATGCCTCAGCCTAAATTCTCTAAATATCACAATGAGAACAAATAGCCTATGTATATATATATATATATATATATACAGTGCGTCCCAGAAAAACAAAAGCAAGAGTTATCAATGTTTTTTCAATTATAATTAATAAATGACACATATTTGTTAAGCTTAGAAATGAGTGATTAAAATCAATTTGAAGAGAGGGAACCGAAAAATCATTTGGCGGACGGTATCTGAATTTCAAGGAAGAAAAAAAAAAAAAAAAAAAAAAAAAAAAAATCATTTTTCTAGATAGGTCAGTTTCTGCCCTTCCGTATGACACCTCAATCAGGAAAAATGAGCAAGGAATAACAAAGTTCTATTTGTTTTTAAAAGTAATGCTTGCATTTCCATAATTTTATTAAACAAATTCATTTTTACTGGCTGCCTGCTGTAGCAACGATGAGAATTGACAAAAGACTTAACTCCTTTTCGTTGACACTCAGCCATGCATGAAGTCTTTTGTCTATGGCTGATCGTCAACGAAACGGAAAGCATCCAGTGAAAAACGAATTCGTTTAAAGGCCCACTGCACTACTTGTAGCTACTTGCGCCCTCTCTATATTAAACAATGCCTTATCGGTGACCATTGGTCCCCCATGTCCTCTTTTTCTTATGTTAACTGAGAACCGAGTTGATGAGATAACCACCTGTCCAGTGACCTTGCAGGGCGGTCTAATCCCTCCTGTAAACTAGTACTGATAAGCTTTAATGAAATTATGGAAATGCAAACATTACTTTAAACAAACAGAACTTTTTTATTCCTAGCTCAATTTTCCTCATTGAGGTGTCATATGAAAGGGCAGAAAATGAACTTTTTGAAATTCAGATACCGTCCGCCAAATGACTTTTTGGTTCCCTCTCTTCAAATTGATTTTAATCACTCATTTGTGAAATATGCGTCTTATGAGTTGCATCAAATGAAAGAGGATCTAAATTCAAACTTACAAATAACAAACAAGTGCAAGTGCAATCTATCATACAAACAATACGTATATAAGCGCATTGCACCAAACTGGCGGCGCGTTGCTTGGCAACATAATTATCATATTACGTATTGTTACAAATATATATGTATATACAGTGCGTCCCAGAAGAAAACGAAACCGAGCATTATCAATATTTTATCATAACTTAATCACATTTATAATTAATAAATGACACATATTTGGAAAGCTTAGATCCTCCTCCTATATTTGATGCAACTCATATACGATGCATATGTCACGCAAGAGTGATTAAAATCAATTTGAAGAGAGGAAACCGACAAGTCATTTGGCGGGCGGTGTCTGAATTTCAAAGAGAAAATCACATTTCTAGAAAGTTGGGTTTTTGCCCTTTCATATGATACTTCAATAAGGAAAAACGAGCAAGGAATGACAAAGTTCTGTTCGTTTACAGTAGCCCTTACATTTTCATAATTTTAGCAAAAAAATTCGTTTTCACTGGCTGCCTGCTGTAACAAAAAGCAGAAGTGACAAAAGACTTACCGGTAACTCTGTTTCGTTGACAATCAGCCACGCATGAAGTCTTTTGTCTACGGCTGCTTGTCAATGAAACAAGTTGGCAGGCAGCCAGTGAAAAAGAATTTGTTTAATCAAATTATGGAAATGCAAGCACTACTTTAAACAAACAGAACTTTGTTATTCCTAGCTCATTTTTCCTGATTGAGGTGTCGTATGAAAGGGCAGAAACTCAACTTTCTAGAAATTTAATTTTCTCTTTGAAATTCAGATATCTTCCGCCAAATGACTTTTTGTTTTCCTCTCTTCAAATTGATTTTAATCACTCATGCGTGAAATATGCATTATATGAGTTGCATCAAATGAAAGAGGAGGATCTAAGCTTTACAAATATGTGTAATTTATCAATTATAATTTTGATTAAGTTATGATAAAACATCGATAATTCTCGGTTTAGTTTTTTCTGGGACGCACTGTATATAACTACACATTGATTGATCTTTACAACCTTTGACCAGACAATCCTTCATCTGATCACTTGTTTCCCTATTGTGACGCACACCATATGTAGTTTTTTTGCTTTAATTCATCTAAAATAGCTTAAAGTAGTTATTGATATGGTGATAACCGTTTGTTTCATTTTGCTGACCTTTGACCTTCTTAACCCAAGATAAATTCAGTTTGTCTCAATATGGGGATGTGTACTAACACCTAATTTGAAGTTCATAGCTCAAGTGGTTCTTGACGTATCCAATAGCAAAAAAGCAGGATGGATGGAGATACAACTCCAAAACATATTTCTCAGGCACCACCTTTGGTGGGCAGATGCATAATTAGTTATCATAATGGAATAACGCAAAAGAATATAATTTGCTTGTAGAAAATGTGCACATAAAGAAAGCCGACATACAGTAAATTCTGCTGTCACTCAAGGTGGTTGCACTTCTTATTGGTGTCCAGAAAAGATTTACAAAGTTAAATTAGTAAAATATAAAAACATGCTTGTGGCCTGATACAAAATCTTGTCACTTCTGTCAATCGTAGCAAATGTGTAGAACACAGAGCACTCACTATCTCTATGGTAACAATTTATTTTAGTTTGATGCATGTTTTTATGTCTTCTGGTGTAGCAAGAATTAGTATGTGTTTACCTGTGCTGTTTGGAATTGGAGGTCCATTGAGTAATCTGTCTGATAGGCCACCCAAGTCAATCTCTCGAAGTTTGTCTGCCAAAAGCTGTCGTTTGTTTGAGTGTGGAGGTTGCTGCATGACATTCCATTTCATAAACACATCCAGTAACGCATTGGGGTAGTTCTTCAAATTCTCAACCAGGATTGCCTGTAGTTGAGCATTGGGGATCCCCAGAGATATCCCTACTGCTCTGTAGTAAGATGGAGGGATATCCTGGGCCAGCTTCAGGAACTCCATTTCACTGACAGTACTGTAAAATGGATAATGAATCAATTGGGTACAACAGGATATTAGTTAGAGAGCCCAATGCCAGAGCATCCTATTGGATGAGAAGCCCCCCCCCCCCCCCCTTACAAAAATGTACCATGGTAACCATGGTTATCATGGTACCAAAACAATGAAATATATTGGGTCATTAAACAATGTATTTATTCGTTTTGGTACCATGATAACCATGGTTACCATGGTGGATGGTAATTTGGACAAACGTACCATATGGCTCTCAGCCGATCAAATGCCACAATTTTAGTAGCTTATAACAGTTATTGTAACCTGTTATTGATAACAAGTTTTATGAAACAGGGCCCAGAACTCAACTTCAAAGGCGCTACTAGTATATTCATACCTTTCTGCAGTGTTAGGACCTGGATTGGTTTCAACGTCACCAGATCTCATCAAGAGGATCAGGAGCAGATAGAGAAAGTAGAATCCATCCATGGTGTATGATGTTCTTCTTACTTGACAGAAATGTGGTCCTCTGGAAAATGGTGATATGGCATGGGGGACAGTACATGAAAACAATATTTAGAAATATACATTACATACATAAAACATCGGATGTAATAATGATCTTTGAGAGTTTCAATTCGTCCCCTCCCGCCTCCTTTTTTAAAACTATTTACTATTCAGGAGAAAAAAAGCCACCAACCCCCCCCCCCCCCCCCCAAAAAAAAAAAGCCTGTGATATACATTTTGTTTAAATAGCTTCTAAATCATTTGTTTTGTCATACATTGCATCAGTATACTCACATACGCGTAGCCAGGAGGGGCGGTGGGGGCGGTTGCCCAAAAAAAAACGCGGGCCCCAAAAAAAAGAGAAAGAAAGAGAAGAAAAAAAGTAAGAGGACGTAGGAAGAAAAAGGGAAAGGAGTCGAGAACGGTACAACGAATCGTCTTCTTTCTCTAATAATTTAATAAAACCGGAATGGAGGAAATTGAGTTCAAATTAAGGATTAAGAGTCGAGAACGAAACAAAGAATCGTCTTCTTTCTCTAATAATTTAATGAAACGTCAAAGCTTCCGCGCTTCGAAAGAGGGGGACTGAATACAGATAAGGATTAAGGGTCGGGAAAGGTACAACGAATCGTCTTCTTTGTCTAATAATACGTCAAAGCTTCCGCGCTTTGCGCAGGAGGACGGGGGGGAGACTGAATTCAGACAAGGATTAAGAGTCGAGAACGGTACTTCGAGTCGTCTTCTTTCTCTGATAATTTAAAGAAACTTCAAAGTTTCCACGCTGTGCGCGGGAGGAGAGGAAACTGAATTCAGATAAGGATTAAGAGTCGAGAACGGTACATCGAATCGTCTTCTTTCTCTAATAATACGTCAAAGCTTCCGCGCTATGCGCAGGAGGGGCGGACTGGATTCAGACAAGGATTAAGAGTCGAGAAAAGTACTTCGAGTCGTCTTCTTTCTCTAATAATTTAAAGAAACTTCAAAGTTTCCGCGCTTTGCGCGGGAGGGGAGGAAACTGAATTCAGGTAAGGATTAAGAGTCGAGAAAGGTACAACGAATCGTCTTCTTTGTCTAATAATACGTCAAAGCTTCTGCCGCTATGCGCAGGAGGGGCGGACTGAATTCAGACAAGGATTATGAGTCGAGAAAGGTACAACAAATTGTCTTCTTTCAAAGCTTCCGCGCGAGGGGGAAACTCCCCCCTCCCTGCACCCACCCCCCTAGGGAGCGCGCTATGCGCGCTCTTTAAGTGATTCGCACGCTTTGCGTGCTCACTACCACCCCCCCTAAAATGAAATCCTGGCTACGCGCTTGCTCACATAGCACAATATCTTTTAATAAATAGGTTAGGCCATGTGTAATTAGCGTGGCAGCCATCTCTGAAAAAAATTGCAAGAAATTGCAAGATAGTAAATAGTTATGCCCTACATCCTCCTTTCTTTAAAAGTCTGGACGAGAAACATGATATTTGGCCTAGTAATAATAGGCTTAATAGCGTTAGGTTTTGGGGGCTTTGCTAACGCCTCCTTAAAGGGCAAGTCATCTCCAAAAATAAGTTACTTTCAATAGAAGCAGACAAATCAGATAAACCAATCAAAAAAAGTTCGAGCAAAATCAGATAACTAAGTAAGTTATGAATTTTTAATGACATCAAAAACTTTGAAAATCACAAGACAAATTGGAAACTCACTCATGAGTCTTTGACCTCATTGTCTCACTATCCACTACTTCTTCTTCTTCTTCCAGTATAGTACAGTCCGCCGTTGGCGTACAGTGTACGGTGCAAGTAAACATGCTCGGGGCTTGATACAAAATTTGTTTGATACGTACTTGTTTTCTTTTTATTGATATTTCTATTTTCCCCCTTAAAATCTGATTTCCCCACCAGCATCCAAGTTACATGTATATTGATAGTAAAATGTTATTGTGTGGATGCACTAATATAGAGTAATTATTTTCCAGTTAAATCATGATAAATTTGAATTTTGATAAACTTTGAAAAAAATCAATCTTATATGTGGGACCCCACCAGGGGGGTCACTAGACCTTTTTCAGTGGGGGGTGTAGAGGCCAACGATTACCGACAAAAATAGCCACCAATTACCGACAAAATTAAATGTCTCAATATCTACAAATTTAACCCTATAAACCCGGGGCCGAAGGCTAAATTGTTTTTCCTATGGACTATCTATAGTAATTGCGTATATGCGCAAATGATTATTTTCCTCGACGACATAAATATACGAATTATTTCGTCAACTTAGTCAACATCAAAGCTATATATTTTAATGCAGGTGCGGAGCTATGATCTTATTTTAGGGAGGGGCGGTAGTGAGCAAGCGAATCACTTAAAGAGCGCGCTGGAGTGTCGGTGTTAGGCCTCCCGCACGAAGCGTGGAAGCTTAGACGTTTCCTTAAATTATTAGGAAAAGAAGACGATTTATTGTACCGATCTCGACTGTTAATCCTTGTCTGAATGAAGTTCCCCCCCCCCCTCTCCCGCGCAAAGCGTGAAAGCTTTGACGTTTCATTAAATTATGAGAAAAAGCAGACGATTCGGGGTTCTGTTCTCGACTCTTAATCCTTATCTGAATACATTAAATTATTAGAAAGTAGACGATTGGTTGAACCGTGCTCGACTCTTAATCCTGGTTTCTGAATTCAGTTTCTCCCCCTCCCGCGCGAAGCGCGGAAGCTTTAGATGTTTCATAAATTATGAGAAAAAGCAGACGATTCGGTGTACTGTTCTCGACTCTTAATCCTTATCTGAATTCAGTTCTGCCCCTCCCGCGCGAAGCGCGGAAGTTTTGGCGTTTTATTAAATTCTTAGAAAGTAGACGATTCGTTAAACCGTGCTCGACTCTTAATCGTTGACTGAATTTAGTTTCTCCCCCTTCCGCGCAAAGCGCGGAAACTTTAGACGTTTCATAAATTATGAGAAAAAGCAGACGATTCGGTGTACTGTTCTCGACTCTTAATCCGTATCTGAATTCAGTTTTCTCCCCTCCCGCAAGTTTTTACGTTTCATTAAATTATCAGAGAAAGTAGACGATTCCTTGATCCGTGTTTGAGTCTTAATCCTTGTCTGAATGAAATAGTTTTGACGTTTCATTCAATTATTAGAGAAAGAAGACGATTTGCTATACCGTTTTCTACTCTAAATAAGCCCTAATTGTCTGAATTTAGTTTCTCCCTTTAGCGCGAAGCGCGGAAGCTTTGACGTTTCCTTAAATTATTAGAGAAAGCAGACGATTCGTTGTCACGTTTTCGACTCTTAATCCTTGTCTGAATTCAGTTTCCCCCTTCCAGCGCGAAAAGCTTAGACGTTTGATTTAATTATTATAGAAAGAAGTTTTGACGTTTCATTCAATTATTAGAGAAAGAAGACGATTCGTTTCGCCGTTCTCGACTCTTATTAAGCTCTATTTATTGGAATTTAGTTTCTCCCTTTAGCGCGAAGCGCGGAAGCTTTGACGTTTCATTCAATTATTAGAGAAAGAAGACGATTCGTTACACCGTTTTCTACTCTAAATGAGCCCTAATTGTCTGAATTTCGTTTTAAACCCTCGCGCAGAAGTTTTTACGTTTCATTAAATTATTAGAGAAAGTAGCAATTCGTTGATCCGTGTTTGAGTCTTAATCCTTGTCTGAATTCAGTTTCCCCCTTTAGCGCGAAGCGCGGAAGTTTTGACGTTTCATTCAATTATTAGAGAAAGAAGACGATTCATTATACCGTTTTCTACTCTAAATAAGCCCTAATTGTCTGAATTCAGTTTCCCCCTTTAGCGCGAAGCGCGGAAGTTTTGACGTTTCATTCAATTATTAGAGAAAGAAGACGATTCGTTACACCGTTTTCTACTCTAAATAAGCCCTAATTGTCTGAATTTAGTTTCTCCCTTTAGCGCGAAGCGAGGAAGCTTTGACGTTTACTTAAATTATTAGAGAAAGCAGACAATTCGTTGTACCGTTTTCGACTCTTAATCCTTGTCTTAATTCAGTTTCCCCCTTCCAGCGCGAAAAGCTTAGACGTTTGATTTAATTATTATAGAAAGAAGTTTTGACGTTTCATTCAATTATTAGAGAAAGAAGACGATTCGTTTCGCCGTTTTCGACTCTTATTAAGCTCTATTTATCCGAATTTAGTTTCTCCCTTTAGCTCGAAGCGCGGAAGCTTTGACGTTTACTTAAATTATTAGAGAAAGCAGACGATTCGTTGTACCGTTTTCGACTCTTAATCCTTGTCTGAATTCAGTTTCCCCCTTCCAGCGCGAAAAGCTTAGACGTTTGATTTAATTATTATAGAAAGAAGTTTTGACGTTTCATTCAATTATTAGAGAAAGAAGACGATTCGTTTCGCCGTTTTTTACTCTTATTAAGCTCTATTTATCCGAATTCAGTTTCACCCTCTTGCGCGAAGTGCGGAAGCTTTGACGTTTCCTTAAATTATGAGAGAGAGAAGACGATTCTTTGAACCATTCTCGACTCGTCTAAATGAAGTTTTCCACTCCCGCGCAAAGCGCGAAAATTTTTGCGTTTCATCAAAATATAGAGAAATATAGAGAAAGGAAAACGATTTGTTGTACTGTTCTCGACTCTTAATTCTTATCTGTATTCAGTTTTCTCCCCTCTGCGCGAATCGCGGAAGTTTAGACGTTTCCTCATATTATTAGAGAAAGAAAACGATTCGCTGTACCATTCTCGACTCGTCTAAACGAAGTTTACCCACTCGCGCAAAGCGCGAAAATTTCGGCGTTTCATCAAAATATAGAGAAAGGAAGACGATTCGTCGTACCGTTGTTGACTCTTAATCCTTGTTTGAATTAGTTTCCCCGAAAATGTTAAACCTTGATTTCTTTAGCTGATATTATAGGAAAGTGAAACTTCGAGAAAATACAAGTATTGTAGTTGTAGTCACTCTCGAAGTCGTCATAGCGGATAAAAAGTCACAGTTCGTAGGGAAAAAAACTTGTCGGCCGACCGACAATATACATCTCACCGACAAACTTCTGCATTGATATAGTACACGAGGATCGAGCAAGAATACCGACACAGCTGACCCGACACATTTACCCATGGCTTTCTTGCTTCCTTGACGAGACGACTCCACCCACAACCCCCCCCCCTCCCCCCACCTTTCTTTTACTCCTACTCCTCCTTTCTCAGGCTCTTAGGCCATGTAAAATTGATTACATGTTGATCGTCCGGATTTTTTGAAAAAGAGGAGGAGGGTGTACCATGTTATTTGATATTTGATATTTCAAAATGGCCGCTCAAAATGGCCGCTCGGTACATTTTCCCTGACAGTCGAGGCTATTTTTTTTCAAGATGGCCGCCGACAATTTTTTTTTTTTTAAATCAGAAATAGAGCCATTTTAGCAGTGTTTTTCATGTTTTTTTTCTTTCAAAAAAAAAAAAATTCAAAAAAAAAATTCAAAAAAAAAAAATAAAAAAAAATAAAATAAAATAACAAATAACAAAAAATAGGAGGCGGCCCCCAAAAAGGAAGCGGGCGGGGACGATCAACATGAAATCAATTTTACATGGCCTTACCTCCCCCTCTCTCCTCTCTTCACCCCCCCCCCCCCCCCTCCGTTTCTTGTTTCCCTTTTCTCTTCTTTTTTTTTTTCCTTTTCTTTCTTTTCCTTTCTTTCCTCCTCTCCCTCTTTTTCTTTTTTCTCTTTCTTTCCTTTCTCTTTTCTTTCCTTCTTTTCCTTTCTTTCTTTTCTTTCCTTTTCCCTCTCTTTTTTTCCCTCCCCCTTTTCTCTTTTTTCCCCGACGGCAGCGCAATTTTACCGACAATATCCTGACAGGTGGAGGGGTGTCGCACCCCCCCACACCCCCCCCCCTTTGGCGACGCCCCTGGACCCCACCCCCCCCCCCCCCTCCCCCGGGACTCTAGTCATACACTTACTTACACTTGCACTTTAAAGGTGAAACAAGAATAAAAATGATGACTGTAGGGTCTACTGTAGTCTTTATAAAAGAACAACTATACAACCACTGCTGTACGTACTGTGCAGTACAACTACATATTGAGTATGCCCCAACCCCCCCCCCCCCCCCCCATCATACAACTAACAACTAGGAAGAAGGTTATATAGACTAACCTTGTTTCAGTTTGATCAGGTTTAAAAGACAGCATGCCACGCCGTCGACTAGACCGAAAGCTTTAGTCTCTGCAGCTCTGCTGAGTCTAGACTAGAGTCTTGTATATCGACGGTTGTTCCGACGAGACTGAATCCGACTTCTAAATGGCAGTTTTACCCATAGCTAGTCATACCAGACAGTTATTTCTGTCTAGTCGTCGACAGACTTAAATCCTAATCTACTACAACTGAAGAAAGATCTTAGAATTCGGTAAGATTAATTACTGATTCGAACTCGGAAGCGAGGTGACGCGGGAGTGCGTGCAATTTCTGGTAGAAAATGGCGAGGATTTATTAATAGCAACTGAGCGAATGAAAGGGGAATCCCCGGCTGCGCGTACTTGTTTTCTTCTTCTTCTGCCCATGCATACAGCCTATAGGCCTAAACATGGGTCGGTCGGAAATCTTTTTTTTTAAATACTTTTTAAAGTTTTTTTTAACTTCCTCTTTGGGCTGATATATGTCATTTAAAAAAAAAAAAAAAAATTAAAAGCCGACCCGACCGGCCGTAGATTTCAAGATTTGTGGGTCGGTCGCAAAGGGCAATACAGTGCCCCCATGTCAGTGAATGACTGGCGGCCACCAGATAGTTGGCATATTCAGTGTCAGATTCGGGGGGGGGCACAGGGGGGGAGGGGAGGGGGCACAAGTGCCCCCTCCCCCCCTCGGTAAAAAAAGGGGGTAAGGGGGAAAGAAAAGGGAGAAAAGGAGAAAAAGGAGGGGGTAAGAAAAAGAAGGGGAAAAAGGAAGAAAAGGGAAGAGAGAAAGAAGAAGAAGAAAAGAGGGAGAAGAGAAAAGGGGAGAGGAGAAAAAGGAGGGGGGACGAAGACTGGGAGGAGAGAAGAGAGCAAAGGCGGAAACGATCTATAGAAGTGAATAATGATTGATTGTGGAAATTGTATACGTATTGTAGCAATTGAGGTGTTGAAGTACTTTTAAAGTATTTTGATACAAACCACTAATTAACCATACATGTGGGTCCAGAAATGTCAGCTACAGTAAGCCCATACTGTGGGCATGTATTGTTTTATGTATAGTGGTGAAAGAAGTTGAGTTCTCTCAAAAATTTACTGACATGGAGGACAAGAGTTAATTTTGTATTTCAAGTACATATAGGCCTACCACTGCAGTATGTTGTATTCAAAGTTCATTTTTATTGTAGTTTTCTTCTGTTGGAAAAACAAATTCTCTGCACATGCAAAACATTGATGTCTATTTCATTCTTTATATTTTTCAGTGAAAATGATATAAAGAAATTGTGTTTGGATATCAAATTTCATAAAATTTTCATGTACAGAGCATCTTTTCCTGTGATTTGTTCACATAGTTGTGGATCTCTTGAGCATAATCATTTGCATATTATTCATGTTGACAGATTTCTACTCGTGCAAACACTCTCACTCCTCACATCCTTATTTAACAAACATAATGTCATGTGGGACATAATTTATAATATATTTGTCAAGCGCTTTGAGACATTTGTGATAAGCGCTATATATTATAATAAAAGAAAAATATTATTATTTTTATTATTATCTATGTTTGTTGTGATATCTGTGAACCTGGTATTTTTGCAAATAAAAAGCACAATATGTAATTATTATTTTTGTTCATCTTTCATATTCAATTTCTATGTTTACAGCATTTGTAGGGTTTCATTTCATTTATCCACCTTCTACAAGCTGGCACATTAGGGATGAATGATATATGCTGGCTGGAAGTTACGGAAATATGTTCGGGAAGAAGTGGATTTCAGCTGCAATCATATTAATATGTTGGTAGACCTCCGACCAGACATTCCCCCCTCAGAGTGTAAATTGATGAAAATGTCTGGAAGGAGATATAACAGATCCCTAACTGTGTCACACCATACTCTGAAATGAAAACATACTTAAAGAAGAAAAATTTGAAAAGATCTTCCATCTAATTGACACAAAGCATCTATTTCTATTCATGCAAATGATTTTAACAAGAAATCAAACTTTTTGTCGTGTTAACCCTATAAAAGGACCGGTTGTCTTTATAAAAAAAAAAATGTAATCGCTATTTACAAGAAAATTAAGATGTTTTGGGCCAATTTGAGAGGAGACCTTTTTATTTTCCATCAAACTAAGCGAGAAGCAAACTCAAAATTAACTTTCATTCGATAATTACGACACACATAATATGGGTTCCCTCTTGCCAGGCGTGTAGCCCCCCCCCCCCCCCCAAAAAAAAAAGAGATGGAAAAAAGGGGGCCAAGAGAGAATTTTGTGAGTTACAGGAGAAAGGAAGAAAATGAAAGAGAATTAAACAACGATAGAAGAGAGGTGCGAGAGCATGAGAAATTGCATTTCTTTTAAAAGAATAATGGGATAACAAACACAGTTAATACACTCGAGATCATTTTTTAAGTACTACTGGTGAAGTACCAGAACACCGTCTAAAGTTGTGCATTGCGCAGCAACGAAGTATATACAACGTCTCGTGACGTGACAGATCACTTTTCTCTAACTTCTAACCAATCAGAAGGCCTCGTTTTTTCCATGAAGTGCCGGTGGACATTAATGCGCCAAGTGTGGTTCTCAAATTGCAAAAGATCCCTACTCTTGGAGGGGATAGGACATAGGAGAAAGCAATTTTACGTCATATTACTCCAGGAAGTGCCTACAAATGCGCCTAATGTAGTTCTAACATTGCAAATGCTTCCTATACTCTGGAGGGGGTTGTGACCCCTTCCCATCAGACCCACCTCGCTCTGTCGCTTCGCTACATCGTTTTTCATATATTTCATATTATAGCTGTTGTGTATTACAACAGTACGGAAGCCCATTAGTGCCACCATGTGAATAACTGGCAGCCGCCACTTGTATAACTATCCGGCGGCCGCCATATAATTAACATAGTACAGGAGCGGTACAGGTGAAGCCCTTTTAGGTTCTATAAGACAATTACACACTGGGCAATCACCTTCGGCCGATTACCATCTTGGACCCCATGGAAGAACAGTCTTGTCTCAATGGCTTGACTGAACTGGGTATCCTTCATACTGTATTGTTATTATATTTGTTTTCTTCAAATACTTTGCATACCTGTTTTTGTTTTAAATCTTGATCAGGATGATGCCTACATGTTTATTGCCAGTTATACTCAAAGCTATACTCAAATATCATTTATAATATTATTGTACACTGTTGCTCATAAAGTTGGAATATTTTTTTTTACCCCAATTTATGGAATTATTTTGACAATGATTTATTCCTAATAGATCTAGATAATAATATACATTCTCAGATTTTATTGAATAATAATTTGCCAGTGTTTGTTTTGCGTGACTGCTAAATCATGTGTATGCTACTATGCTTATCAACTAGGGGACCTACGCCCTCAAGTCATAAATGACAGTAATGAGGATTAATGCCCCATAAAAAGGGCACTAATATAGCACATCGACATGCACGGTTTTCATCCTGGGGCCTCACAGTTACGAGGCCATTGCTTTAAACCATGACTGTACGCAACGGGGCTAGGGTAGGGGGCAGTTCCCACAAATAAAAAAACACAAAGAAAATGCAATAAATTATCAATAATTCATTGCATTTTACCCCGGCCCCCAACATAACAAAATCCTCTGTACGGCCATGCATTATGGCTCAAGGCATGGGCACATAGAAGATTTTTTTTTTTTCTGTTGGGGAATTATTGATAATTTATTGCATTTTCTTTGTTTGTTTTTGTATTTGTGGGAACTGCCCCCTACCCTAGCCCCCGCCGCGTACAGTCATTGAACTAAAGAGATAAATTTCAGAACGCAGGAGACCGCCACCGTGAGCGGTTAGGCTGGAAATGGATGGCGGCCTCGTGAGAAAGAAAAAAAAAAGATTTAGCAGCAAAACTCTCTTGGTAAAACATAGTGATCAAGTGAGTGCAGTGCAATAATATTGTAGGTGCGGGTCCGGGTGCAGCAGACGGCAGTTGAGTAAAAGGATTATCAAATCATGGTTTCAGACAAAGCTATTATAATTTAGAGCGTTTGGCGAAATTTGATGTTGTTGAGTAAATTATTCCAAATATCCGGACCACAATGTCTAATGAATTTGTGCGATATTAATAATTTGGGGTTAGTCAGATGGAAATTTCTAGATATGCGAGTGGGGTAGGAATGACTGCCAGAACAATTGAAACTAAACATGTTATCAAAGGATGGTGGAAGTTGTTAATTAATATACTTGAACATAATAGCTGCTACCAGGGGCGTCGCCAAAGGGGGGTGTTGGGGTGCGACAACCCCCCCCCCCCCCCCCCCCCACCTGTCAGGATATTGTCGGTAAAATTGCGCTGCCGTCGGGAAAAAGAGAAAAGGGGGAGGGGAAAAAAGAAGGGGAAAAAAGAGAGGAAAAAAAGAGAGGGAAAAAGAGAGGGAAAGGGAAAGAAAAAAAAAAAGAAAAGGAAAAGAAAAAAAAGAAAGGAAAAGAAAGGAAAGAAAGGAAAAGAAAGGAAAGAAAGGAAAAGAAAGGAGAGAAAAGAGAAGAAAGAAAGAGAAAAAAGAAAAAGAGGAAGGAAAGGAAAGAAAGGAAAAGAAAGAAAAGAAAGAAAAGGAAAAAGAAGAAAAAAGAGTGAAAGGGAAACAAAAGAAACGGGGGATGAAAGAGAGGAGAGAGAGGGGAGGTTAGAGTCTGAGAGAGGAGGAGTGGGAGTAAAAGAGAGAAGGGGGTTGTTGGGTGGAGTCGTCTCGTCGAGGGAGCAAGAAAGACACGGGTAAATATGTTGCTGTGTCGGGTCAGTTGTGTCGGTATTCTTGCTCGATCCTCGTATATCAATGCAGAAGTTTGAAGTCGATGAGATGTATATTGTCGGTCGGCCGACAAGTTTTTTTCCCTACGAACTGTGACTTCTTATCCGCTGTGACGACTTCGAGAGTGACTACAACTACAATACTTGTATTTTCTCGAAGTTTCACTTTCCTATAATATCAGCTAAAGAAATCAGAGGTTTAAAATTTTGGGGGAAACTAAATTCAAACAAGGTTTAAGAGTCAACAACGGTACGACGAATCGTCTTCCTTTCTTTATATTGTGATGAAACGCCAAAAATTCCGCGCTTCGCGCGGAAGGAGAAACTTCATTTAGACGAGTCAAGAACGGTACAACGAATCGTCTTCTTTCTCTAATAATTTAATAAAACGTCAAAGCTTCCGCGCTTCGCCCTTGGACTCCATCCATAAAGATTGAAGTGATTGTTGTATTGTCGTTAGAAATGGGTTTTTTGTTTCTATCGCTCAAGACGGCTAACTTGAAGGTTTTTAATAGCCCTTTGAAGGTCACGCGATTAACAAAAGAATAATTGGAAGAAGAAGATCATTGCAACCATATTATAGGGCCATTTTTTTCACGAGGGGGGGGGGGGGCGGGTTAGGCCTCTTGCCTCTTGAAGAATAGCTTTGGGGGTGTATACGAAGTTCTTGTATAAAATTTCTACATGCATGTGTCTTCCGATTATTTTTTTGTTGGGGGGGGGGGGAGGGCTTGAGGAATTGTTGTTTTATTTTTTACGGGGGGGGGGGTGCTTGAGCCCCAAACCCATCTAGAACCGCTACCGATATGGTTCCCCGATTTTGTATTATATGAATAGCGATCGACCCTCTTCTTTATATAGTATTAATAGTGACCCTCTTCATCGATTATGAATAGTGGTCCTTATGAACAGCGAGCGGACCCTGGGAAAACCGCCCACTTAGAGGCAAAGAAATGTGCCCCAATTAATGCACGTAGGCCTACCCGATAGCCTCTTCAACTTCTCTTAATTTCTTTCAATAGCTATTCTCTTGCCCCCTTAATTGCCCCGGCCGAAAGCTGAAAATCATCATATTGCTCCGTTTAGTCTCATTTCACAACGCCCCCTATCGTCAGAGCATCGTCAGAGTCAGCAGCCTAACATGTTAGCCTAGCCTATGGACGTTTATAAAAAAAATCGTTAAAAATTCATTTTTTGTTTAAACGAAAAGCACATCCACCCCGACGTACGTTATCACTAGCTCTTTCATTGGAGCCCTCATGTCTCATTGACTTTTGAAAGTTCACCCACCGTAATTTTTCAAAATAGGTTGCAAGCTCGTCGATCATTGTCTATAATACACATGTGAAACAAGTCTAACTTTGGACTCAGTTTTCCAAGCGATTTGAAGATTATAGGTCGAGCACACGAAACATAAAAAGCATGAATTATCATAGATCACTTCTGCCTATTTCCTTTTGTCCATTTCATCCACCCCCCCCCACCGTAATTTTTCAATTTAGTAAAAGCAAACATTTTGCCGAGGTAAGCAAAAACATGAATATTCATGAACGGTCAGACAATATATCCTTTTAGTACGTAACGTATAGTGAATGGGAATGGGCGATGATCCGTGTAGGAGGTAGAGGTCAGTAGTTTGTGCTGGCAATGTTCACGCGAGCGAAAATGAGACAATCGGAGCAATATAGTTTGATCCGCTCTATATTAGACTAATTTTGTTTGTCTCTTTCGTCTACCCAAATATAACGAGTTGGAGACCGTCTATATCTGCTCCTGATGAAAATAAAAGGCCGCTCATGTTATTCCCAATTACTTCTACCTTCTCTAACTTTGTTTGCCACTTCCCCGAGAAGGAATTAGAAGAAGACAGAATTAAAAGAAGAACAAGAACAACAAGAACAACCACAAGAAGAAGACAATTAGAACAACATGAAGAACAAATAAAGGGAACAAACAAGAACAGAGAAAACAATGATTAGAAGGAGAAGAGAGTGATGAGGGAGCCGGGGGCCGGGGCCGGTATCGAGGGGGAGGAGGAGGAGGCCAAAGGAAGAGGTGGGGGGGGGGGGGCGGGGGGGGGGGGGCAGAGGAAGAAAATAAAGGGGGGGGGTAGAACCCCATATCGGTAGCCCATGCTCCAGCTCCTCCTCCCGCCCTTCTCGGCGGGCCCCGTCATTATGATTTCAGTTTTCGATTTTCTGTACGAACCACAGAGAGTCTTATTAAGTATATATCTCTATGGTACGAACACACATCAACTGGGATATCATGCAACTGCAAGCGCAAAAAGATGGCAGTCGTAAATATCAGCGGAAGTGTTTGGAGTTCAATACATTTTGATAACAGTTGTCGTGATGGCGATCAGGTAATATGATACATTATTCTGTGATTTGGGAAGATCATTTGTAAATTTTAGATGTCATATTACCATCAGAACTTGGTAAAATTGGAATATGAAATCAGAGGTGGGGCAGTCATTTCTTTTAAGCAGTCCCACACGCTGAAAATCATGTTAGATCTATGAGTGTAATTTCAGACATATTACATCTTGGCCGCCATCAGCGTGGGTTCATTGTTTGTTTGCAGAAAAACAGGCGAAGGATCTTAGTCACACCCACACCCATAGCCGCAAGCAATTTCTGTTTAATGTTCATGACTCACACCCTTGGTGTATTTAAATCTAACAATACATTGTCTACATCAGTCTAGTAGTAGAAAGAAATTAGACCAAAGTTTTAAACTATTTAATATTTTAGACCAAGTCATAAAAATTGTTCTTCAATTTTGCCTTTGAACATTGAAGTTTAGGTGAAATTGCAAGAATTTTTTTTGGTTGTCATGCAGTAGCATAGATAACCGATAACATAAACAAATTCTATGAAAACCTGTGGAAAATTGCAATGCGACCCTGTGTTGTATTTCTTGACATGGGCTCGAGACGATTAACTCAATTTTTCTTGGGTCGCTTTACTCTAGTCTAGGCCACTCCAGCAAAGCATAGAGAGTCAATGCTAATGCGTATTGACCTCTAGCACTGCACTACGTGTTAATAGGCAGCATTTGAATACATGAATACCGGTAGTCAATACACTCACAACACGCAAATGCACGCAATCGTGCTGATGCGGCTGATCGGCAAAGTTGACAGTAGACTCACAATTGAATTTTTTAATTATATTTTCTAACATCAGAAATTTGACAAAATTGTATTTTACTGCTATTTAGGTGTCATCAATTGTCACTAAAATACAATTTTTTTGTGAAATTAGTTGAGTTTTGTACAGTGGTGTTTGAAATGTTGAGAATCAAAAGCACAGCTTTTAATACACAGCCAGGATAGTAGTAATGCACCTATGTGTGGTCTAGTGCAGTTTCTAATTGAATTATTTGGAAGATACCATTTATTTGTTTACGGTATTCTTGTACAATTAGTGTACAACGTTCAGTTTAAGTATGACAAAATATGTTTTCTATCATAACATTACCATCACTTGAGTCTTCACTAAAATTACCCTTCATTTGTATTATGCAGGGGTCTTGTTAATTATTTTTGAAGGAGGTAATTTGAATTTTATAGGAGGTACCATCACTGCGAGGGAGCGAAGCGACCAAGCCCGAGGGAGCGAAGCGACCGAGGGGAGGAGGGTGTGGGAGGGGGGTTTCCCCCCTCCCACGGTAGGGACCTTTTGGGATTTTCCACTTGAAATCGTGCAATCTGGTGCATACCTAAGAAGAAAATTTGTAGTTATCTTTCCTACCTTGTATTACACATATATTGTAATAAACACACATATTGTTCATGTTTAATATTACATGAACAATCATAACTCATAAGAAAAGTTATTAAGTTGATAATTATTTATCACTTTGTACCATTACTTTGTAATTTTTAATTAAACTGAGATGATGCACCATACTCAATCTTTCTACATCATGATTTGTTGAATACATGTACAGTATTTAAATAATGGGCAGCAGAGGCTAGATTTTGATTTTTTTTTTACTTGTGACTTTTATTTGGCTCCCCATATGAATTCTCATTTAATTATTTTTTTTTGACATGAAATTATTGAATACATTTAAGAATTTACTTCAGTTCCTGTTCATTTTATAATGTTATATCACTGTTTTTCCTGACAAAGAAGGCCTCGAGATCGATTGCGATCGGAAGTTAGTTTTGAATATTCGCGGAGCGCGAGCCTGCATATATCATGCGAGCTAGCTGCGGGGGTCCGCCGGGGACGGCCGTGGCCGGCCTAAACTCAGCCGAGTTCAAAACTCTGTTGCCGATTTGCGCATCTCAGAATCTAAAGTACGTTGTCTCTAGACATTGCACGCACGTGTATAGGCCCCGGTTTCCGTGATCTTCAAATATCAAATCGGCAACGGATAGTTTGGTTACAGCGAGCTAGCTTCAGTTTTGTTATGATCAGTGTGTATATATTTTGTGCAGTGCATCGTCTTCTCGCGTGCACATCGGGATCGCAATGGGGTAGGGACGGGCGGGCTTGGCCGCCGCGCTGTGGGGGGAGAACTGCGATGTAACGTTAGATAGATAGGTCTAGGTAAGTACGGACGACGTCGCGTTCGTGATCGTAAGGGATTTCGTCGACTGCGGCCGTGTATGTGCGGCACTAATTAATTTTTTGGACGAAATTAAGGAAATTTTGGATTAGCATTGATTTAGATCTACTTTCTGTGATTTTTGCAAGGTTTATTATAGGAATTATAGCCGGTAAGAAACGAGTGAATAGGCGGCAAGTTTTACCGGTTACCGGCTTTAAACGACAGCCCTGATTATGTTTTAAATTTGTATGGCTATATGCTACATAAGTTCTGTGTATTGATATTGGATCTTATCATCTATTGCCCAAGAAATAAATAAATAAATACATGTTTATTTATTTACTCATTTAATTTCTATTCAGAGAGAGAGAGAGAAAGACCAAGAGAGGAAGTGTAAATATGGAATAAAAGTCAAAGCCAATTTGAATATATATGTATGCAGTTTATGTACACTGTGGACAAATGCACACCAACAAGAAAAACATATCTCCAAATCTTGAACAATATTCCAAGTTTCCAACTTTTGCTTTTAATCTTTAAATTCTTCTTGATATTATTATTTGCAGGAAGGATTTCTTATTGGTGAAGTCACGTACAGGGAGACAACGGACATCAGTGATTCTCAAATGGACAGGAAAACAGAAGAAGTTGATATAAGTAAGAATAATCATGGATTGGCTTGAGAAAGTCCATAAAAGTGGAGTGGTTGAGAGATTGCCTCCATGGTAGCTGCTTAAAGAGAAGGTTGAGTTCTGGGAAGAGGTGAAAAATAATTTGTGGGCGTTATCATTGTATTATGCAAGTGTGGAAGAACATCAGAGAAAAAACGTTCCCTGAAAAGCATGGCTCTTCAAACGCCTTATATTCTAAATATGGCATGTAACCAGGCACGTAGCCAGAGTTTGATGTTTGGGGGGGCACATACATGTAATCGATCGAGGTCAAAAAAAGGGGTCTACAAAATGTCAACCGATCCTGGAAATTTTAGGGGGGGCACGTGCCCCCCGTGCCCCCCCGTGGCTACGCGCCTGCATGTAACATCATAAAAATTGGTACACTAGATTTTTTATGCCACATGTTCGTGTAGCCCCATACATCTTTCTGTGTACAATGCTTGTAACTTTACCAAGACTGGGCCAAATTTCTTATCATTTTGATGATTCCAGAACCTTGCAGTACACACCAATATGTATATGCTAGTGATCAACCTTTTCTGATCGATTCCACAATGTTTCTTTCACAATGTAATCGCGTGACCAGAACTCAATTTTATCTTTAAAAAGTACATATCTGTTAACTTTTCCATTGGGATATCATTTGACTGCATTGTGGGAAAATGTCCCTTGTTTAATTACCGGTACACAAGAGAAAGTAAAGTTTGTTGTTTATATAAATTTGGATTTTCTCAAATGTCAAACTTTTTTTTCATGGTAGAGGGAATCTAACTTTAGTATCAGTAAAATTCCTATTCTTTTAAAAGTTTTTGCTTGATGTACAAATTGTGATGGTTCCTGTCTACATTTTAATGAGACATGTAGGACTAAAAGAAATTAAAAAAAAAAGAAACATTTGGAATAATGTTCTTTAAAGGGCATACCTTGATTTCCTGACATACAAAACATAAATATATTCTGTAAAGTTAAATAGGATTTCAAAAATTCCAAAACAAAACAAAACAGTCAAATGCGTTTGAAGAAAAAAAAGGACCCACCCAAGCAAAACCTCAGAGAGTGATATTCATACTAGGAAGGATGTCTGAATTTTCTATGTTTATAAGTTCTGTTATAAAGATGTATACAGGTTGTATATTCAGTTTAAAAGAAAAACGGGTTTAGGAAATACCATATTTGCCGGCGATAAGGCCGCAGCGCCGCATAGGCCGCACCCCAACTTTGACATTTCAAAGAGGGAAAAAAAAAAAAAAAAGGAAAAAAAAAACAACGGACAAAACAAAATACCGGTAATCGTAATTTTCTTGTAAAACACTTCTTTTTTTTTACAAACTGATACCAAATTCATCAATATTCTTATAATTTACTGGAAGTTTAGCTCAAAAAGTGATCGCGGGCAGATTTGGTGTCCGATATATACCCCTACCACAATGTACGGTGTAATGCGAAACTGCATGAAATGGAAAACAAAATGCCGACTTCGGATGGATGCTTCGCGGCAGCTCCGTTAAATGGTCCCTTCCTTTACTTTTGCAATGCATTGGCATGAACTTAGATCAAGATCTATCGGCAAACGTTGGTTTAGCAATTTATTTCCGTATTCATGTCAACAATGCAAGATAAAATTGTCGGTAAGATGTGTTGAAATGTCCTGTACCATAGTGGTATAGTTATTGTACCGTTCGTAGTCCCATATGTGCAAATTCGTGCTGGTTTTGACTTGATTTTTTTTTTTTAAAAATCTTTCGCAGTAAAGGCCGCACCCCAACTTTTGGATATTTTCTCTTCCAAAAATACTGCGGCCTTTACGCCGGCAAATATGGTACTGTTTTTTGGTGCCTAATAAAAACAAGAATATTTGGAAGCAAGTATGTTGTCTGTCAGTATTTTTTTTTAATTCGAGGTCCATCGATGAGCTAAACTTGTAAATAGTAAAAAAAACTTTATAATTTTCCTCTAAATCCAATCTTTTTCTTCCCTTCAGATGTCACCTCCCATTGTCATTGCAGAGAGCCATTCAGGTATGTATTATTTACATGTATATATATATATATACATGAATGACCATTTCTAGGTTCCTAGAAGGCTGCAAACATGTAGTTTTAAAATACGCTGTGCCCAAAATTTGCAGTTGCTCAGCTGACATTGACATCCAAAATTGGGTAACTTATAAGCATTGCCTTTGTCTTCCTCATGGCAGCTAAAATATACTGAGATTTACTACTGTGTAGGGTGCATAGAGACGTCACGAGTATCATGCGCTATATGAAAATTTAATTATTTTAAGTTAGTCCCTTTCTGGACTTTTGGCAGGTCATACAATTTTTTACAGCACTATACAAAAGAAAAACACATTTATGTAATATAATTTGTGTTACAGTTACAGTTGTGTTACAGATTATTTTCATGGAAATACTATTTTGTATTCAAATATCTCTTTTTATTTCAGCTTCTATGATACCGCTGGCCATGTTGACCAAATTAAGATGTTAGCTCTACTTCGATCAAACTACAAGGTACATGTAAATGCAGTTTAATTAAAGAAAGTAGACCAAAATGTTAATTCATTTCTTCTTTATTCTATTCTCCTCTCTCTCTTCTCTCTCTCTCTCTCTCTCTCTCTCTCTCTCTTCTTCTTCTTTTTCTTTCTCTCTTATCCTTTTTATCTCGCCTGCGTAGCAAAAAGCGAGACATAGGCGGCGTCAACATCAAAAACTTAAGCTGAGGTTAAGTTTTTGAAATTTTAGTATAATTTTGAAAGTATAATTTTTTCTTCAATGAAACTTGGACCAAAGGGCTATCAAGTATTCCCAATCATATGAGTAGAATTTCAGGTCACAAAGTCAAGGTCAAAGGTAATTTCAGGTCAACAAACTTGGACTATGTTGTGGCATCATCATTTTTAATATAATTTTGAAAGTATAAGTTCTTATTCAATGAAACTTAGACTAAAGGGTTATCAAGTATCCCCAATCATGTGAGTATAATTTCAGGTCACTAAGTTAAGGTCAAAGGTCATTTCAGGTCAACAAACTTAGTCTATGTTGTGGCATCAACATCAAAACTTAACAAAAGGTTACGATTTTGAATTTTTATCATATTTTGAAAGTACCGGTATACATTCCTATTCCATGAAACTTAAATATTTGGGTTATCAAGTATCATCAATCATGTGATTAGTCTTTTAGGTGACAAAGTCAGGTCAAATGTAATTTAAGGTCCGCAAACTTAGACTTTGTTGTGGTATCAACATCAAGATTTTGAGTTTTTAGCATAATTTCAAAAGCATGTGTTCAAATTCCATGAAACTTGTACACAAGGGTTATCAAGTATCACAAATCATATGACGCAAATTCCAGGTCAAAGGTCATTTGAGGTCAGAAGACTTGGTTTATGTTTTCACAACTTAATATGAGAATTGATAAATCAATTTTTATTATTTGTTCATATTCCATTAAAGTTATCAATCTTGGTACAAATAATAGTAAATAATTCTTCTGATGATTCTTAACCTATATTCACTTCAAAATGCTGATTATATTCAGAGGTTTTCATTTTTTTTTTTTTTTTTTTTTTTGGGGGGGGGGGGGGGGGGGCCTGCTAATGGGCCACCCTGCCTATAAATAATGTTCCAACCTCAATTTTTATCATATCGAATTGCGTAATGCAGGCAAGACCGCCGAGAGTGGTTCCCTTGTTTGCCTATCTCATTAGATTCTTATCAGATTTATTTCAAAAGAATATCACAAATCTTTGTTTCCAGTTTTTATGATTTTATGCAATGCACATTGTGAAATCAGTGATTGCCTTCTTTAATGAATGATATATTTTCATAAATATAGGAGAAAATTTATGTCACCTTTGGATTTTTTTTTTTGCCTAGAATGTCATCGGTTTCTATCGCTTCCGACGCAACACCATGCTGCAGCCTTCACTGAGAGAGATGGCCCTCTATCAGCGTCTTCTAGCCAGTCTACCAGGCGAACCTCAACCGGCAACTTTCATCTTGGGAATCTTCTCTGGCAATAGCACCTCTAACCTAGCCACCCACTCCTTCCCTTATCAGCTTTTCACATACAACTTCAAGTAAGTCATCTCAGAGTTACATTCTCACATAGCTTTCATACCTATGGTTTGATTGTCTAGAAAATCTTGTGCAGTGTTCTAAAAACTCCTTTATCTTTCTCATTGTGAAGAGACATTCTGAGATTCTCACAGTATTTGGTCATTCTTACCCCATACGTTAAGTATCATAGAATAATGAGTCTAAGTGAGAAGGAAAACATAATTTTGATTTATACAAACATGCATTTTGTGTGATCGCTGTTCTACAGTAGTAGGCCTGTTAACTTAAACAAAATTTGTTGATGTTGTTGATAATGTACGGGACAAAATACTCGGCCTGGACTTGCCTTGCTAGAAGTATCAAAATCTTAATTGGGAGAAGTCATTGGTCATTGTTTTTGTACAGACGACATACCGGTACCTACAGATACGTGTAGTGCATTTATATCCATCTGTTCAAGCACCGATGAAAAGCGTTTATTCTGAGCAACTTAAATTACAGGCAGAAGACCCCCATTTCTAACAAGTTAGGTATAAGCAAAATGTGATGCATAGATGATAGCATATAGGAACTCCGGAAAGACTATGTAATAACTCCATCAGTATTTTCAAAGAGATACAATTCAAGTGAAATGTGAATGTGATGCATTGCATAATATGTAAGAACTTGTGAATACCACAAATAAATGTAGTACAGTCAAACCCGCTTTAGTGACCACCTGTATAGCAAGACCACCTGTCTATAAAGACCACATTTTGTTTGTTTCCCATGAAACATGTAATAAACAACCTGTACATAAAAGCCACCTGTTTATAAAGACCATTTTTCTTGTCTCCCTCGATTGGTCTTTATAGACAGGTTTATTCATCACCTTCCTTTTTTATAATTTTCTTTTTGCTTACAGTGGTTTTTCAGCAAGAAAGGTGTCTGTAGTGAACTTAGGAGATACAGCTGAATCTGAGTACAAACTCTCACCGGTCCAATCTTCCTTGTCTTCTGACAATGGAGGCTTTCAACATATCCTCAAAAACTACAGGTCAGTTGCTAGATATATCCTTCTAACAATTCATTTGAAACATCAAAAGGACTATAGACGATTTAGTGTCTGTAGGTGTCTGTAGTGAACTTAGGAGATACAGCTGAATCTGAGTACAAACTCTCACCGGTCCAATCTTCCTTGTCTTCTGACAATGGAGGCTTTCAACATATCCTCAAAAACTACAGGTCAGTTGCTAGATATATCCTTCTAACAATTCATTTGAAACATCAAAAGGACTATAGACGATTTAGTACAGTCAAACCTGTCTAAAAAGGCCTCCCGAGGGAAATAGAGAAAGTGGCCTCTGTAGACAGGTGGCCTTTGTAGAGGGGTTCTGCCACATATATCTTTCTTGAGGGAGACACAGTATATGGCCACTATAGACAGATCTATGGCCTCTGTAGAGGGATGGCTGCTGGGACAGGTTTGACTGTATTTTTAAAATGAAAGTCATCATTGAGTTCCAGTGCCAACATATTATATAAACAAATACAGTCAACCTGTCATCCAAGGGAAACAGAAAAAGTGGCCTTTCTAGGCAGGTTCTACAACACATTTCTTTCTCTAGGGAGACAAAATACATGGCCACTATAGACAGGTGGCCACTGAGACAGATTTGACTGTAACCCTTTCTTATATCCAGGGACAGTGATATGAAGAGAATATGAATAGAAAAAAATGTTCTTCTAATAAATCTAGAAAAAATAGGGGAATATGGAAGATTTACTATGTTTTCACATGGAAATATCAGTTGAATCTAATTACAAAATATCTTTATATCCATATTACGAATTCCAATAAACAGAGATTTAAGAATGGTTTAAGAGGATATAAAGAAGAATAATAAACAATAACAATAGGTTACTACCTTCCATCCGAACTATGATCATATACTTTATTTGTACGTCATATTCTTTCATTAAAACATCACTGATGTACCAGAAAAATAACTTGATGAATATAAGAAAATATTGAAAGTATAAACAATTACAATTTATTAAACATTACTGATGAAGATAGCTACAAAACTTTTTTTACTGCTTTTCTTTCACCCTCTGTATTTTATATCTCTTTACTGATTCTCTTTCTCCCTCTCTCTTGAACAAATCAGCACTCAATTATTGGGTCCAAATGCCACGCTTTCTGGTGTTCAGACGGTTCGGAACCTCAATAATGACATCCACAACAAACTTCAGGTAGGAATACATAAATGAGGTTAGACCAGGGGAGTGTTTCACAAAGACTAAGATCGACTTTAAGGTGAAATTCAAAGAAAATCACAAATATGTCAACTAATGTATCACTAGAAACTGGTAAGCTAATAGATGGCCATCATACAAGTTTTAGGTCAACTACTTATCGGGTGATTTATAAAAATACAAATACAACCACCTCCATAGCAGCTGGGATATACGAGAGATTCGCCAAGAAAAATAACGATGTTTTAATGACGTCACTATATGGACCAATACTCCCCAAGCAGACGACATCCCATAAAGAATGAACATAATTGCCAAGCTATTATTTATTAAATTATAATGAGTTTAGTGTATATAAATGTAATGGCATGTCAAACCATTCAAAAGGGGATATGACCCGATTCTGAAAACTAAAATCTTTCGCTTGTAAATACACAGGATAGGGGTTAATTAACAATCAAAGAAACCAGACTTTCAAATTGAAAAACCCCCAAAATGATATTAAGGACGGCATTTGTTCCCTCTTGAAACGCCGAACATACCACGGTGTGTGCAGCTGAATATACAATAGCGTCTTATTTTGTTTACAAGCGACAGATTCCTTTATTTTTGTATCGCTGCATTTGTCATCAAAATAAAAACATTCGTGGGGTTTAGAGTGAGGCAATAGATTATACATTTAGCCTGACGGAAGTGAAGTAAGAGAAATAACTCAAGAGAAGATGAAAACACAGGCACTGAAAATGTGTGAGATGTCATGGGATATCGTCTGCTTGTGCAAATACTGTGATCTCACACATCTCAGCAGCGTTCGGAGAGCTTTTCAGGTGCTATGCCGGGGCTGTATTTCAGCTTTTTATAATTTATAATAATCATAACTTCAAATGTTTCCAAGCATTGAATTTTGATAACCTTGTCGAATCAAAGTTTGAACTTTGCAATAATGAAAATAAAGTTAATTTTTTTAAATCAATGAATATCTACTTTAAAGTTGGACTAAACTATGGCAGGCCGTTGATGCCACTAGTTCCTCTAATCATTCCTGGCATTGGTTTCTCAAGGGACGTACAAATCATGGTCACAAATATACAGAATTTTCATTTTTTGATAGTTCAATATTGAAGGAAAAAATATTATCTAAAGATCATAATTGAGAGACCGATGGTGAGAGCAACCAGTGGCATGAATGGCCTGCCATAGTTAAGTCCAACTTAAATCCTATCTTAGTCTTTGTGAAACACTCCCCTGGTCTAATTCACAAAGTTGTCTTATTCCCTTTCTTCATCATTTATGAAATGTTCCAAACCTTTGGAAATTTATCATGTATATGTACGTGTTTAAACTATATCGTTTGTGCCTTCTACGCCATAAGCAAGCAAAACAAATCATATAGCAAAGTAAATACATATTCATGTTGAAATGAAATAAGGAAAACAATCTTTGTTGCCTGCTGGAGTATAACAATTTATCATGCAATGTTAAGATAGAAAACGAACAAAGCATGAATTTCATGATTTTTTTTCTTCATTATTTTAAGCGGACATAATTTCTATTTGTTGAAATAAATGATGATACCTCAATCGGTTCTATGACACATACTCTGGTGACTATACTTAACGCGCATTTCTCTTTCCTTATCTTCTTCTCAACCCCACATGCAGCTCATCATTTAGTATTATTTTCTGTACCCTCGATATCTCACTTCTTTTTGTCATTGTTTACTCTTTGTATTATGACCATGTTCTTCTATCTTTGTCGTGTAAAGTATTGTCTTGTCCCTTTCTCGTCTCTGTTGGCATCCCCCTTTTTCTTTCCCCTATTTTGTAGTTCCTTCTGTAGTTACAGATTAGTTAGTTTAATTACTCATTATTCCTAAGTTTCATTTGAGGTGTTCACACTTGTACAAGCATTGCTTTTTAGTGGACCCCTCTGTTTCCAACATGTATTTCTTAAATTTGTTTTAAATGCTTATAATTGATTTGTAATGTTTTGTTGGAAACATGAATAAATTTGAAATTTAAATTATCCTATACTAATCACATTCATGCTGTAAACTCTGGCCTTAACAATACAGTGTATATCTGACCTCATCCCCAACCCTAAACCTACATGTTACCTAATGTCTCGGTCACACCAATGAGACCGACACCATACCTACATGTACAACAGACCAACAAAGTATACATTCTCCGAATGGCTAAGAATCGGTCCTTAAGAGGGGCGGACTTAAGTCGGTTTGGCGGTGTGACTGAGGTATAAAAACTATTTAAAAACCTGTACATCTGTGACAAAATAATGCACAAAGTAATTGTTACTGGAGGAAAATACCAGGGGTCACATATCATTCCATTAACCTTTGACCTTTTCCTACTGATTTGCAGGAAGTGAAACAGAAAGTAACTGATACAGAAGGGAGGCTTGGTACTCTGGGTCAAGAGGTCAGTGAGCTGAGACGAAGAGCTCAGAGACAGAGACACGACAAGGCCGAGAGACAAAGAGCGGCTGGACAGGTCCTTAATACCAACAACAATGCAGGTATGTGTTGCCATGGAAACCAGTCAGTTTGACACATGTTCATGATTTGCACAGTACACATATTTATCAAAATGATTTTGTGCCTTCTATATTGCCTGTTAGTAATATGTCACTAGGTAGGTTCATTTATAGTGATTTTATTTTATTTACCTCAGAAGCATTTGAAACATGATATTGTACCTTGTGTAGGAACAAGCCATATAAATAATGTAATATTTACTGGTACATGTATACATGTTCCTCCTTGACTACACTGTCACTTAAAGGGATCGTTTAACAATGTCTGAGATGCACAATCCTACGTGTTAACAGTGTCTGTAATATGGTGTTATATTGAAGCCCTAAACAAATTGCGCTTCAAAATGATCAAGAAGTGCCTTAAAAAAGTAAAAACCTTTGAGTGACCGGTTTACCGTACTTGATACCCCAATAGACTGTAGTGTTATGAAAACCGTTGGGCAAACACAAAATTTGATTTCGATTTTTAATCATAAATATCTTGATAATCAGACAGGCGATCGGCTTGTAAAAGGCATGGGGTTCCTGACTGAACTAAAGGTTTTTAATTATCACTGCAGCATGAGCTAAATCAAGGATTTTTTTAAAGGATCTAAGACAAAGTTACCGGATCCCTTTAAAGATAAACTTGAATTCTGGTAAAAAAAGAAAATGAATTCTCACAGAATCAAACGAAACTGACACTGAATGTTCAAGATTACACATAAATGTCATTTGCCAAACAATTTTGTTACCGGTGTATACCGGTACTGGCTGAGTAATGAGCACAGAAAGGTAAGGAAATAAGGTAAGTAGCCCAGACACAATTTGTGTAGTCCCATATACATCTTTCTGTGTACAGTGCCATTACTTTACCAAGACTGGGCCCAATTTATTATAACTCAATTGTAATTCACTTGCTCCAGGATTATTCAGTCTTTATACTGTTGTTCCTATCCATGATTTTGATGACTTCAGAACCTTGCAGTACACACCAATACTACATGCTACATCATTAATTTTATCTGATCCATTCCACACCCTTTCTTTCACAATGCAATCGCATGACCAGAACTCAACTTTATCTTGAATTATTTTTTTTACAATGCAGGCCTTCCCAGGCTGCCGCCTTCAACATCGTATGAGAAACAGTTGCCTCTAACAATGGAAACAAAACCCACCTCCACCGTTTCTAATACACCATCATCTGCATCCGGTGATTGCCTTGGATCACATCCAACGATATCCAACCAATCTGCAGAGAAACAGTCGCCTCTAGGAGCATCCAGACCAGACAACTCCGTGGTAGAGGAACCTATGGAAGCGAAACCGTCCGATCCTTTTGCTGGACTCCTTAAGGACATGAAGCAGAGCCTATCCAAAAGCAGATCATCGAGCATCAACTCTACCGGCAAGGACAGTTCCTCGGCGGAAGGCCCCGCGCAGGGCAGCGTGAATGGAGCTGATAACAGGACACTTGAATCCAGAGAAGCTGAAGGGAAGAGCCAGGAGGCGTCTCAAAACCCTGAAGTGAACAATGAAATGAACGATGATGACGATGATGAGACTCAGATCCAAGATGAACAGCACTACAATGCCACTTTGTCACCAACATTTTAGTACAGAGAGCTTTATCTTGTTGTTTTTTATGAATGACATAAAGGATAGGTAGATTGAGATGGTCTGGACATGTGGGTCGGCCAGAGAAAAGCCACTGGTTAAAGAAAGCAATGAATTTCCCAGTTGCCGGCTCCTACGCTGTTGCAGACCTCGCAGAATTTGGAAGGAGACATCGGAGGAAGAAGGAAGGTAAAGGCCATTATGGAAACAAAACATCCAACCTCACAGCGTGGGAACATTAGATGTTAAATGATTAAAATGAGATGATAATGATGTTTGTCCATTATAAATGTGGTGCCGCATATTGTGGCATGGTACATTATCTATTAATGTAAGAAATCTATGTTCTGAATAACTCGCCATGCTAGAGCAAGAAGACCAAAAAATTACTACTACTTAGTGTCCATTTTTGTTGCTGTGTAATCTTGTAATCTGGTCATGATGAGAATTTTTTTTCTCACAAATTCAAAGCATATTTACACCGACTGTTGAATTTTTAAAAGAAACAATATCTGCCAAACAAATTTTGTAGAAAATTGATTAGAGCTTTGAATTGATTTAATAAAGAAAGATAAGAAAGTAAAGCTATCCATCCAAACTCTGTGTAGAGCAATATATAACATGGTTTTCAGTGAATAAGATTTGCAGAAAGTTTTTGTTGGCCTTCATAATGTTTTTTTCTGGTCCAACCAACAAATCTTCTGCAGGATACAGTATACATTTTGCATAATTCTCCTTTGACATGCAATCCCATCACCAGAACTCAAGATTAGCTTGACCTATATTTTCAAGTATGCAAATTAAAATTTAAAACATTACCATTGGCATCACATTTACCTGTACTTGTAGATGCTGAAGATTCCTATCACATCAGCAATTTTGTATTGTGACATGTAATGTTTGCCGGTATATTAATATTTCAAAAGCTATATGTACATTCAAGTACACCTATAGACCAGGGTGGTGTTTCACAAAGATCCTAAGTCGAACTTAAATCTAAGTTGGACTTAAAATATATGGAGAGCCATTTATTTGCAGCCTTAAAATAAAATATATTCAAAGTTGAAAGTTCAAGTATTTTATACTTTTTTTTAAATTCCACATCACAAGAGTGAAATCTCCTTGATAATAGAAAATATGAATGATTTGAATCAATATTTTATGCCTTTTAAAATAACTTTAAAAAAATATTTTCATAGATGCTAACGGCTTACCATAATTGTTAAGTCCAACTTAGAGATAAGTTCAACTTAGGATCTTTGTGAAACACCCCCCAGTCGTCTAGAAATCTTAGTGTTGCCGATTTGAAGAGAATGCTCTTGTCCTTTCGCCCCTTTTACAAAATTCATATTTTGGATGAGTCAGTGTATGTACATTCATATCTCATTAAAATGAATCATCATCATCAGATATATAGTCTTATGGTTGGATATTCTTTGCCGGTACAAAAAAGAGGTTTGATGTACCCGTTAATGTAATTATGCTGCAAGGAAATTGGTGAAAATGATTAAAAACGGATGCAAAAAGAAGACCAGTACAAAGCCGAATTGAAATATCTATTTTTTCTGTACGTGTAGGTATGAACTTCAATGTAGGACTGAGAATTTATATATTGCCATTGTTGAAATAAACAAAGAAATAATTTCTGCTGCATACCGGTATGTAAATCTTTGTAGTCTTATTCAGAAGGGTTTGCCAGTCATTATAACATAAGATAATTATTCCCTTCTTAACTGTTTTTAATCTGAAATCAAATGTTTCCAAAGATTATCATCTTGAAGCTTAATGTTATTCTATAACAAGATGAATCAAAGAATTGAATCCAGTCACGGAATGAATATGAGAGAAATTGATTTCATAATGATATTACATTTGGTTTTAGTTGAGTTATGGTGATGTCTACAGGATGGAGTTGACACTTGGTGCTCTTCAAATCAATCATTACACTTTGCCCATTTAGATCAGGACTATTAAATGTTGGTACATTTTTATGAAAACTAGCAAGAAATTTCAAAATTCAGTTTTTATAAATGTTGGAAAAATCCTTGTTTATTAATTCTAAAACAAGCTGAAATCAGAAGTGAGAGATGTTTGATCTCGTCTGGATCCGCAAAAAGTTCCAGTAGAATGATATACATGTGTAAATGCTTCTATATTGTATTATGTATACATGTGCAGTATGTGTATGTGTGACTGGAATGATTGGTTTATGTACAATGTGTATGTTCAATAATTTGCGTCAAATACAACATTAATATATATGCATGTTCATGTTTTGTTGTTGTTCATATTAGAATCAGCTTGAGGGTTATTATAGTTCAAAGTATAATCAGACAGTACACACAACCATTTTATATTTTCAACTGTATAGAGTGGTGAAGTGTGACGTCATCAAAAATCTATTTTTAGAATTGGCTGAGATATGACCATCTGAATGAATATATGTCCTACGGGAACTCAGTGTTATATGCTCTGGCTCCTAACCATTAGGAGCCAGAGCATATAACACTGAGTTCCTATGGGGAGTATATTTATTCAGATGGTCATATCTCAGCCAATACTTAACATATTCAATTGGTTTTCGACATTTGGTTATTATTTTTTATGCTCTTTCGGAAAATGAAGAAAAAATTGAGAAATTCTAAAAATAGATTTTTATGACGTCACAGCTTCAGTACTCTATACTGCGCATGATTTCAAGTGCGGTGTTTGGTGTTGGAATTTTCATAACACCAACACCAGCTTTCAACACCAAACTTGAAATCACCCACTATGTATGATGAGTAGAATTAAGATGAACAAGCAATCTATACATTTGAGATGGTTTATGTTGTGGTTATTAACCTGCCTGATTATTCCATCAACATTCAACTAGCATTTTCTTCTAGAGATACAATATACAAGATTCATCTTTGTATTCAGATTATTTCAGGGATAGCTACAATGGTTAGCATACCATGACTATTCAAATAGACTCTGGACTGAGGGGGGAGGAGGGGGAGGTGAAATTTTTGTTTACGCAACGATTATCCCATTTGTTTAATTGTTCACCATTTATTTTCAAAATAAGTGAAACAGACAATATCTTGTATTGTAAAAAAAAAACAGACTTCTCAACATTTGAGAATGTTTTATCAATATACATGTACTTTTCCCAAAAATGTTATTATGCATATATGGTGTTGGTCCATTTGAAGAAAAAAACAAACAAACATATAAACTGCTTTTCTTGTTTTGTGTTGTTATTGGCTGAAAGTGAATTATTCTGTTACATGCAATTTCCTATAGTGTCCTAAAAATTATACTGAAAAAAAAATGAATAGATAAAAAAATAATAAAAGTAAATATGTTAAAATTATATAACTTGATGTTGGAGGTGTTTTCACTTTCTCTCCTTCTCTATTCCCCCTCTCTCTCTCGCTTTTTTCTCCCCTCCCCCTCTCCCTCTCTCTCTCTCTCTCTCTTTTCCCCTCCCCCTCTCTCTCTCTCTCTCTAATCACACTCTATCTTGATCCTCTTCCTCTGAAGTCCTCTCGTTTTAACCTGCCTTTCTGCTTTTTTCTCCCTCTAAATATCCTGATCTTTCTCTTTAAAATAAATAGGAGAAGTCCATTTCCGAGCTTTATGAGAGATAAATTATGTAGTTTTTATGTGTGTTGTGGGGGGGGGGGGGGTGAGCTATGGAAGGGGTTTTATTATCATGGATGAAAGAATATGACTGTTACTATAAAAGGCCAAATTCGGTTCATTTGCAAGTTGATTTGATTAAATAGAGAAAAATAAACAAAAATGAAATTTTCGCATAATTTCATGAAACATACGTATTACTAATAACTGATGGTGGTGCTAGGGGTGAAAATAAATCAAGAAACCCCCTCACAGGACGGACCACGCGTTCACCGGATAAATATGACCGATAACGGAGGAAAGATTGCCCCTAACTTTTAAGTTTTAATAAACATGATTAAAGTGAAAAAAATAATAATTGAAACGACTGGTAGATTAACCTAGCGTCGCTTGTAATTTTGTAAATTTTGCAACAGATGCCAGTGGCGTTTCCAGAGTTAATTGTTGGCAAAAAGCGTCGTTTGTGGTTAAAGAACTAGATGTTTCGTATCCAGACATTATACAGAGGTTTTAGATTGGCAAAATCATCGTTAGAAAGGTTTGTTTAAATTATTTTCTTCATATTTTGTAAAATGCTTTGGTTAAATCTATTTATTGTCTTGTCTACGTGAACAGGTAGCGGTGGAGCTCAGCTCTTCCCGCAGAGATGCGGCCAAGAAAGGGACGCGCGCCCGCTTAGGCGAGTTGTCAGTGACTGTGCATTTTCTGTGACTGACTTTTCTGACTGCTGCTGTGACTGATTGAGGTGTGAGTGCCTGTTTTGAGTGGGATTGTGTCTTTTAATTAGAAAGGCACATTATGTAGAACCAGTCTAGAGCACTCCAGCATAGCATAGAGAGTCAATGCTAATGCTAGAGTAGATCCACTCCAGCAAAGCATAGATAGAGAGTCAATGCTAATGCGTATTGACCTCTAGCACTGCATGCTTGCTGTGAGGCAGGTATTATTATACCCATACACAAATATACACACCACACAAAATCGCATATACTGTACACAATCATGTCGATGCAGCTGTAAGCAAAGTTTGACACTAGACTTATAATTTGAATTTTTAAATTATTCTTTTTAATTTCAGTAAGTTAAAACAAATGTATTTTACTGCTAAATAATTTAGTTGTCATCAATTGTCACTTAAGTACCGATTTTTAGTGAAATTAGTTGAGTTTTGTACAGTGGTGTTTGAAATGTTGAGAATCAAAAGCACAGCTTTTACTACACAGCCAGGATATGTGTGAGTAGATCTAGAGTCTATACTTAAAATGGAGAATCTGTAATATGGGCATATCAATGTCAATTGTGTCTTATTAATCTTATAAATATAATTATATGATGATGATGGGGTATCAAAATTTGGGTGCTTGTTCAGAAACCTATCCCAAATTTGACCCGTAACTCCAGCGTCGAGATACCCTACTAAAACATACGGCCAGGGTTCTTGTTAATAGCCGGCAACCGGCTATTTTTTCCGGCTGTAACGGCAATCGTAGCCGGCTGTAAGCCTCTCCAAAAAAAAATAATAATAATACAAAAATCACATCATATTCGGTCAAGTCGCTATCTCAAATTTCTGTTATCACAAGCTTCACGAAGACACGCTTTCATAGCGCGGGGTTGTGAAAACGGTCGTAAAGAAATGAGATGAAACGTCTCCGAAACGATCGTAAAATAAAACCCTATTAAAATATGGACTTGCGGCGCGGCGCACGCGGGGGCAGAGCTATCTAGTATATGCCCAGTGCGCCAGAGCCAAGCGCAGGCCGGCAAGCTAGCTTACGCAAGAAAAGCGCGCGTTGTGAGCCGAGCTGAGCTAGCTGAGTGAATTTATCTCCGAGATCGCATGCCAGTCGAATTAAAATGGAATCGAAACGGCAGACATCGATGTCTTCCTTCCTTACTATTAAGAGTAAGAAGCAACGTACAGGTAAGTTTTTTATTTGAAATGTAAATAATAATGTAGGCTAAATTATAAATAATACCGGTAGTAATAATGAGTGTGAAACTGTGATTGATTTGGCGATGCACGATTCGATTCAGAATAAAAGCGCTGCACAACCGGTGCGGCACGCTATACACATACACTGTCACAGAGACTAGACCGTAGACGTACGTTCGTAAACCCCTGTGACAGCTGTCACATACCTGCAAACCATTTACCAATCCAATTTTGTCATATTTTTTTTATGTGTGTTCCAATTTTTTTAATTTTTTATCGCAAACGATTTTCTTCACTGACAAGGTACTGTAAACGTCAGTTAACCGTTTTTGCCCAGGACTACCTTGTATCATTATCATGTAATTCAAAATTGTAGATTCATCACAAATATGATTGATTTATCAGAAACAATAATGGAGCATTTTCATTTCATATTGTATATCATATGAAAAGTAAGTTATTCAGCCAAAATATTCATGATCTTTATCATTAAACTATGGCTCATACAGTGTGGTCATATCTTCAAAAATAAGGCTAAGATAGCACCAGAGAGCATCTAAAACCCTAAAGCTTCCCTGGACCCCGGCCGCAAGGGACTTCGCGCTTCGCGCTCGTGATGTGCGCTTCGCGCACATGGTGATGTGCGCTACGCGCACAGAGATTTTTCTTTTGCAATTTTAGTAGCCTCCTGTAAATCATAAATAGCCTGCTATCAGAAAAATTAACAAGAACCCTGTCATACCCAAAATGAAGTAAATATTCATTAATGTCCAAATAAAGATCATGAGTTAAAAGTCGTTAAGTTTATTAGATCTACCTGTTTCGTGTCAATTTTCTTGTTATTTTTGGAGTATTTTTTCGGAAAAACGATTAAAGTAAAGGAGGGGGTACCGTAATCAACCGACGACAGTTTTTGGCCGGTCCGTTGGATGCATGGTAAAATCCCTTTGAAATACATCGCATAATAGCATATCACATATCCCACACATAAACATGCCATAGTCACTGAAGAACCACATTTGCAGTGGAAAATATATCCTTAATTATTAACCGTATCAGACATCTGAGCAGGGAAATTTTTAAATGTTATTGCCCTCAAGGTTTGATGGACAAGTGAACAAAATTACAATAAGTTAGTCCGCTCAGAAAAGTCAATGGGATTTTGTGTGTAATTTGGCGGGCAATATAGGTTATACAGTAAACCAATGCGCAAATATTTTAGCCCGCTCAGAAGAGTCAATGGGATTTGTGTGTAATTTGGCGGGCGATATAGGTTATACAGTAATCCAATGGACAAATATTTTAGCCCGCTCAGAAAAGTCAATGGCAAAATGCGTGTTAAACTAGTGAGCAATAATATAGTGCCAGTTGTAATTTACATCGCGCATCAGCTATTGTAATTTACATCGCGCATCATGTATAAGAAAATGCGCACTTTGCGCGAACTCTTTGTGACGTAACAATCACACCCTAGGCAAACTGTTTGCAGTGTATCGAAAATCTGTCAAACACTGGATGAACAGTGCTGGTTTGACAATGTTTTTGCAACTTCTAATGCTAGGAGACCCTGTGTAGCCTACATAATTTAAGAGTATAAGATAGTAAGAGTTTCTTGTTTGCTCTACATGTCTGATGTGGTTAATAATAGTAATATTGACTGCCTAATTCAGGGCAATACGACTTGTCATATATCACCCTCACCTTCGGTTCGGGCGATATATGTCGTATTGCCCAGAAGGCAGTCAATATTACTTAAATATCACATTTTAGCGATGTAATCGGCGGTCCCGCTACCCGAATCTGAAAAATCGAGTATCTTACACGTGTCTGTAAGGAATATGGGTACCATGAAATGAGCTTTATTTCAAGTATTTTTCAGATTAAGAGCCCGATTTTGTGGAGTCGCAAGCTCAAGAGTATCTCATCGCATGTATTAAATCAATGCAGCCAGGCACCGCAGCTCACACACGATATCTCTGTCTAATTCAGATTCCAATTTCTGATCACCGCAGAAATAGTTTTCACCATGGCGAGCTCCGGGGAGCTCTGGCGTGGGATACCTGCTCCGCCCGCTAGTGCTAAAGATCAGCGGAAAAGGCACGGTGCATGCTTCCTATTGACTTTGTACATGCGACCGAAAACTTCCTCGCTAGGCCGATAACTGTCTCCGAAACAGTGAAAATTGAAATGAATATTGTCATGGCAATTCATGATTTTTTTCTGGGATTCTTTTTATGTTTAAATAATAATAATATTTGCTTCATGATTTGAACAAGAAATGATAATAAATAGGAAGTAAAGAGTCCAAAAAATAGGATTTTGTCTTAAGTGGCCGAAAACCCCCTCCTTTACTCTAATATTAGTATACACTTTTTCACAGATTTCACGGCAAACCGCTGCACAATACAAGCGCATACCAATGGTGGGTTGCGGGCGGGCGCGTGCCTGTGGGAAGTTATCTACCATAATGTCTCAGATCTTCATTACGCAGTGGTTCCCTATCCGTAAATTTTTAGAGAACTTGGAGCTTAATGTTCAAAATTAATGAAAATACATACCGGTAATAATTCTATTGCCATTATACTATAAGCGACTATCAAATATGGTACCTTAGGTTAATTATTTTAAAGCCATCACAGGGCTCCTTTTTCCATTTCGTGGGCTACTCTTTTCGGGGGCTACTTTTTTCCTTTTCAACTGTCCAGACGACCTCTATTAATTCTCAACATATTTGAAAACCACTGTACAAAACTCACCAGAATTCACTGAAAATTGGTACTTTAGAGTTAAGTGACAATTGATGACACCTAAATAGCAGTAAAATACAATCTTTCAACCCACCGATGTTGGATAATTTTGTCGAAAATTAAGATAGGAAGTCTACTGTCGCCTCGTATTCATTGTGTGCCGACCATGTGAAAGTTTCTGAAACAGGTAATGTTAATTCTTCTAGACCGGCGCCTGGGACTCACTTTCTCCATTTTAACGGGTGCCCGAAGTCGGGGACCATTGGGTAAAAATTGCCTGGCACCAGCTTACGAAGAGGCTTTAGTATAGGTCTTTAATACTGCACTTCTTCAATATTGATCATGCTCCCAGATGTTTGTTTTGAAAACATCATACCAGTAATTCTATTTTAATATTTTTGTCCTTTTCTGCAGCTCCTTAGCTGCATATCAGACCTCTGCCACGATGACAGCCCCAGTGAACCCAGCCATTGCCAAGCGGTATGAGAACATTACCAAGTCTGCAGAGGACAAGAGACTGTACCGAGGTCTTCAACTCAACAATGGCATGAAGATCATTCTCATCAGCGATCCTACCACTGAGAAGTCTGCAGCTGCCATGGATGTCAATATTGGTAAGTAGGTATTCTTAAAGGCAAAGACCAGTTTTGGAAATGCCTCCCTCTCAAAAAATGAAATGGAAGCTCTTATTACCAATCATGTAAAAGAATATGTTTTGACTAATACACGATCTTACAAATTTTGCCAAGAAACAACCTACTAATTGATATATTTGGTACATTATTATATCTATTTGGACCTGATAGAGATAACACATGTGTCGCGTAGTCCCATAGTCATCTTTCTGTGTACAGTGCTTGTAACTTTACCAAGACTGGGCCAAATCTCTTATCATTTTGATGATTTCAGAACCTTGCAGTACACACCAATACTTATATGCTAGATGATCAACCTTTTCTGATCGATTCCAAAACGTTTCTTTCACAATGCAAGCGCATGACCATAACTGGTCTTTATCTTTAAAGGCCCACTGTACTACTTGTAGCTACTTGCTCCCTCTATATAGAAAACAATGCCTAATCTGTGACCATTGGTTCCCCATGATCCTTTTTTTCTTATGTTAATTGAGAGCTGAGTTGATGAGATAGCCACCTGTCAGTGACCTTCCTGGGTGGTCTAATCCCTCCTAACCAAACTAGTACAGACAGCCTTTTAGGATAGGGCTAGTCACATTCACTGTATCACCAAGAAAAATATCATCAAGAAAATCAGTCTATGTAGAAAAGGTATTGGATCCGTGAAAATTGGTGCTGACCTCTAATTAACACAATTGGAAGAACAACACGGAAATCTACAACCTTATCTATGCACCGTAGATCCATTATATAGCTGTATTTTCTATTGGTTTTATGATAAGAGCCCTTCCAGCTACATGTTCATAATGTAATACATTCTATACAAAATTGACCAATCTAATGGAGGTTATTGAGAAATATTAAAGTCATTAATAAGGGAAAAGCATGCAAACCAAGTGATGGGGTTTACAGAGGTGCCAACCAGTACGACTTAATCGTATTTAGTATGATAATAAGAGTGGAATACGATAATACGACATCACCTCTTAAAATACTATTTTTCTTTTTTTTTTTAAAACCACAGAATCGCATGAACAAGTAAACCCCCGCAGCCCCAACAAAAACTTTGCTTTACAATTTTTTTTTAAAATTTTAATGAAAGAGCAAACATTTTACTTGACTGTACGTACCAGTATCACATTTTTCTGAAATTTTACTGGCCCGGGGCCAACCGGCCATCGGTAGTGTCGAGTTTTCGTGAAAATCTGATTTTTTAGGATACTCAGTCTGTTTTTTTGTGTCAAGAGGTTGGCATCTCTGGGTTTACAAAATGGAGGGGGGAAATGTGATTAAAAATTGTTATAAATATATAACTGAGATGTTCTCTCTCTCTCTCTCTCTCTCCCTATCTTCCTTCCTCATGCAGGTTCCTTGTCCGATCCTTGGGAGATTCCTGGTCTTGCTCATTTTCTGGAGCACATGTTGTTTCTTGGAACTGAGAAGGTATGTTTTTCTCACCATTGGAAATTCATTAGCGAACCAACTGCATTAGTTTATGTACTGTACATGCAATTTATCTATTGGAAAAGATGCTACATGTATGTTAATCCAATCATTATCGTTACTAAATAAAGTATTTACTTAAAGGGGAATCCTACCTTGATAGCAAAGTACTCTAGAAGAGAGCAGAAAATCAGAGAAGCAGACTTGAGAAAGTGTGAATGAATTTGGACAAAAATCACTTTAGATGTGGGCTCTTCAAATTGGTTGAATCTGTAATTTGTCTTTGTGATGTAGTGGCAGACAACTTTCCCATTTGTCCCAACATGAAAAATGACTAGAATTTCAATTTTCCAAAAATGTATGACTTGGGATGGTCTTTTCTATTTAGAGGACCTGTAACAATATATACTCTCCATATTAATACATTTTGAGTAACGCCCCAAGGGTGAAGGCACTAGGAGAAAAAAAACCCAGAAATTAGTGATATTTTGTACATGACAAACTGCGGCTTCTCCGTCACTACGTCACAATCCACTGAAAAGTTTCAAATTTGAGATTCTCATCGCTGTAGTGATCTTATATTTCAAACATTCATCACTTTATCATTATTGGTCCGATTTATGTCAAACTTCGCCATTCTGTTTATCATATTTTTCAGCTTTCATTCAATGATCTTATTACAAGGGTTGGATTGCCCTTTAAGGTTTAACCTCCAAAGACAGTTAATGAGGCCAGTTATTTTAGCTCTGCTGTCTGATGAAGAATTAGATTTGATATAAATTTTGTCAAGTCATCTGTTAAGAAAGGTTGCTCTCCTTGTAATCTTTTTGCTGCTGTTTAAAAAATAGAGTTTCTTTGATATTTGTTCCCTGATAATTTAACAGTTGTGATTACACAAGGTACCTAAACTTTTTTTTTTTTTTTACACAGTATCCAGAAGAAAATGCATACTCACAGGTAAGTCATAAGAAAATCTTTCTTTATATAAAATTAATTTTGATAGAAATCTGTGACATATATTATTGTGTAGTTGGCTCAGTCTACATACATTTTGTATTTGAAGATTAGATGCAGCCTTTGGCAGTGTTTCTTTGTCAGATTCAGGCTCTGAATGATGGTGTAACTCACATTTTTTTAGAATGGAAGATTGGGGACAATTGAATAGGACCATGTGCGAGCTATGGACCCTATACACTTCTGATAAAAGGGGATAATGAAAAACCCTGTAAAGTGGTTAATCTGCCTACCCTGTTTAGTGACAGTGAAGCGCATTTGTTTTGAGAGAGATTTGTCACAAGAAGAATACATTTTTCTTTCAAATGCTTTAATGCATTAATAATACGGTACCCTATCAGTACAACAACCACTTTACAACTTGTATGCCCATAGCAGCATTCTGTAAGTTTTGTTAAAAAGACATCCGAATGTCTCATGCCATGTGCTGATTTAACCCTTTTGCGACAATCGTTTCACATTTTTGTGGATTGGCTGAATAAATCTGATTCAGAGCCCTAATATGCTAGATCCATGGGTTTAAAGGGCAAACATTTCTGTACATACTGCATCTATTTTTGTTTCATTACTATCTTGCGTTTGATGTCAGGAATTTTAAAAAGGAAAATAAGATTTGAAATCCTTAAATTATCAACACATCAAGAAATACAAAATCATTGTTTTTTTAATCAAAATTGACAATTTTTCGACTTATCGACAACATTCTCGCCCATGTATATGGTTTTCAAGAGACATAACATTTTATCAGAACAATGTAGCTACAGTATACAAGAAAAATAATAAGGTTGCCAATTTGAAGAACAATAAGTGATCAATTTAGCCCTAAAAATAGACCCTGTCCTAAAAGGGTTTATACAATGTCTAGTTTGATTCTCTTGTCTCCTATCTCCCTTTCTAGTTTTTGAACGAGCATGGAGGTTTCGCCAATGCATACACCAGCGGTGAACACACAAACTTCTACTTTGATGTCTCCTATGAGCATATAGAGGGAGCCCTTGATAGGTGAGGATCAGAGCCATTTATACACGGAGTTTGGCCAACTTGGTTTCGCTGGGTCACAACATGGCATATATTCTTTTGTTTTGTGCTTGCCCAACAAAGCAGCAGTCACAATAACTCTGTGTATAGATGGCTCTGGTGAGGATATGATCTAGTGACATGTTTAATACTGACAGTGGTTAATTTCAAAACTTGTAAACCTTCAATGGAATTATAAGCTGGGTGGGTGGATAGTGGTTAAACATAAAATTAAATTTCACTTGAAATGTTAGCACCAGTTTGCTTGAATGTGTATTCGTGATTATTCTTGGAAGTAGACTGTGTGTTATAATCGATATTACACTTTGCCCGATAGGTTTGCCCAGTTCTTTCACTGTCCATTGTTCAACCAAGACGCCCAAGACAGAGAAGTGAATGCCGTCGACTCAGAGAATGATGAGAACCTCAAAAGAGATTCCCAACAATCTGCATAAAAACCACCCTGTAGTCCCACATGTGCACATCCATGTTCATTTTCATGATTTTATAGATCTTTAATAACATTCAAGTATTTAACACTGATTCTTCTAGGTTTGCCCAGTTCTTTCACTGTCCACTCTTCAACCAAGATGCACAAGACAGAGAAGTGAACGCAGTCGACTCGGAGAATGACAAGAATCTTAAGGCTGATTCGTGGAGGATCCATCAGCTTGACAAGGGAACGGTTAATCCATCTCATCCCTTTAGCAAATTCAACACAGGTGAGAAAAGAAATTGTAGAATTAATCACAAGATGACCTTTAGAGTTAGGCATAGTGTGACCCGAGAAATGTGATTGCAAGTCATTCTTACTTCAGTCCTTCATATTTAAGTCAGGAAATAAAGTATTTTAGGCTTTAAATTAAAAATTGATGTGCTATAATCACTTTTGTGTCCAGTTTTTAAAACATGTTTGTAATATAAATCAATAATATAAATCTGCCTTCATTTCCGTTCATGATAAGGAATAGTGACAATTAATGATGTCAAATTTTCTTTGAGAGCATTTTCAAATGATTGTGTATCTATTTTGTTCTATTTTGGTCTGACTTGCTGTTATTAGATGCTTTGTGACCTTATAATTAACTGCCTGATTTATGTAAAATGGGTCTTCGAGATGCGAAAAAAATAAAAATAGATTGAATATGTGTCACCATCTCTGGAGGTGGGGCAGACAAGAATAGTGTGGGTAGGGGGCTCGAATCATCTTCTCCCCCACCCTGTCTCAGTACGAATTTAGTTACGTTTTAGTAAAAAATGCAATTGTAGGTGCATATTTTTCGAAGGCTTATTGAAGTATTTCAAATTAATCCTTTCATTGATTAATAATGGAATTGTCTCTGTTCACGATAGGAAACAAGGAGACATTGGCAACGATACCGCTGGATAAAGGCATTGATGTTCGCAAGGAGCTTCTCAAATTCCATTCTGATTTCTATTCATCCAACATCATGGGCTTAGCTGTACTGGGTAGAGGTGAGTCTTGTTTGATCAAGGTCATGTAAATGTTGTTAGTTGACTTTTTTTTACTTATATATGTACCCATGCATAAATATTCATGTGATTTATTTTTGCAACATCTACATTAATAATAATGTGTTGTGTTTATTTTCCTCTGTGGTTATCTGTTTGAGATGCTGAAAATAGTGTTATGATGTAAGCTATTGAGTGTGAATGGATGTACATGGCAAAAATTAATGAGATTGTCTGTTTGTTTAAAGCTTGCTCCAATTTCCTGCTCTTATATGTTCAGTGCTCAGTGCCTTGCTTATTATGGCTGAAATTAGAGGATATCTTACCATCGTAACATCCATGAATTACATGCATTGTACATGTATAATCCTCCATTAATCTGTATCAATGAGAGCATATTGTTCCATTTTCCTTCAATCATTCCTTTACAGTCAATGATCTTTAGATCTGTATCAAAAGTTGAAACAAAAGAAAATTATTTACAACAAAATCATTGTTATTATTCTCACAAAACTCTTGTAATCATGAATTGATTGCTTTTGTTTGAATAGAGAGCTTGGATCAGTTATCAGAGATAGTCCTACAGCTGTTTGCCAATGTGGAGAACAAGAATGTGATGATACCTGAATGGTTGGAACATCCCTATGGAACGGACCAACTCAAAGTAAGGTTTAATTAAAGCCCCACTGTCCTACTTGCAGCTACTTGTTCCCTCTATATAGAAAACTTCCCCAATACCTGCTGGTTTCCCATGATCCTCTATTTCTTATATTATTTGAGAGCTGAGTTGATGAGATAGCCACCTGTCAGTGACCTCGTTGTGCGGTCTAATCCCTCCTGTCCAAACTAGTGCAGATAAGCTATAAGCTATTAGCTAAATTCCATGAAAATAAATTTCTGCTCATTATAAACGATTATATGATATCGAATTTTATATACCTCACTTAAGAAATCCAGCCATCTGATTGGTCGAATTGCATTCATAAACTTCAACTGTTCCTGTAAAATTCTCGGTAACCATGCATAAAACATTTCAATATTTTTAATAACCATGGTTACTCCATGGTTACCCCATAGGTTTACATGTTAAAAAATGGTTTGAGCGATGGAGGATACCGTAATGTGTGCGAAGGATTGGTCGGTAATTTCAATACAATTGAATCTCGATCGATCTTACCGACAATTTTATCTTGCATTGTTGACATGAAGACGAAAATAAACTCTCAAAAACAAAAAAACAACATCTGCCGATAGATCTTGATCTAAGTTCGTGCCAATATGCATTGCAAAAGTAAAAGAAGGGCCCGTTTCATGGAGCTTTTGCGAAGCTTCCCTCACGCAGAGCCGTTTTCAATCCATTTTAATGTATATATTGGAGAAAACTGCCGAGGATGTTAACGACGCGCGATAGCCTAGTGGTCTAAGCGTTGGTTTTCGATACACCTCTTGTTGTACGCAAGAGTTCGAATCCCGTCTTCGACAAAATTGAAAAATATTTTTTATTTTTTATTTTTTAGTCTATTTTTTTTTGGCATATAAAAGTATTAATGACTGCTTTAATATTCGAGAAATAGTTGTTTTCATACGCTCTCGGGAAGGTTACAATTGGGCTATTCCAACCTTCCCTTGAGCGTAATAAAACAACTATTTCTCTCAAAGCAGTCATTAATACTATAATGTTATTCGATCTAATGAGCTTTGAATGTTAGGCTTCCTGAGATTATTTTCAATTTGTAAAGAAATTTCAGCTTGCACCCAGTAAATAAATTGCATGCTCTCTCTTGTAATTAAAAAGACTTTTTCTGACTTTTTAAAATTTAAAATTAAACATGAGATCTTTATTTACTGGGTGCAATCCAATATTTGTTTACAAATTGATCTGTTTGTTTGTTGATTTGTTTCATCTGACTGCTAAGAAAGCATTGTATGCTTGTAAGCAAGATCTAATTGGTTCTTCAGAAAATTTCAGGTCTAATGAATGTATACTCGTTTATCTGTTTTTCTATGGCTAGGTGAAGTTTGAAGTAGTGCCAGTCAAAGATCTGAGACAGCTCAACGTCAGCTTCCCCATTCCTGATCTCCAAGAGCATTACAAGTCAAAGGTAACTAATCTGCTTCATCGTGTTATATACATGTACATATACTATACAGGGTATCTGTAAGCTAAATCAATGATAATGAAAACATTGGTAAAGAAGTAAAATGTATTTATATCTTGGCTTATCTTTTTTATTCTTGATCTTTATTTGCTGGTCTAATGCATGCTCATCATACATGTAGTCCCAGTGAAAATTTAATTTTTGAAATGTTGTTCACACATTTTATGTACATATTGCATGTGATAGAGGTGTAGAGGTGTCATTGTCTAGTCGTTAAGTCTCGGGACTCTGGATTTCATGGTTTGCGGTTTGAGTCCTGTGCGACACTAATGTAGATCGACAAGATATTAATCTACATTTGCCACTCTCAACCCAGGTGTTAAATGGGCTCCGGTTAGACAGAATTCCTTGAATGCTGTAAGCCCTAAAAACGGTAGCCTAGCAGAGCTCAGGTTATATTGGAGCTACTTTAACACCTTGTGTGGTGGAATTGTGCGCTATAAAAATATCCAATAAGGTTATTATTACTATAGGAGAATACTTTGAGAGGTAGAACTCAATTTTTCTTATAATGATGATAGAGAAACTTTCAAAAGAAGTCCTAATGAATGACTTGTCTATCTTCATCACAGCCTGCTCACTATCTAGGCCACCTGGTAGGCCATGAGGGACCAGGGAGTCTACTCTCAGAGCTCAAGGCTAGAGGATGGGTCAACACACTCTGTGGAGGAGAGAAAGATGGAGCTAAAGGATTCGCATTCTTTATCATCAATGTGGACCTGAGTGAGGAAGGATTAGGTAAGTTTGAGCATTAGCATAATTTTTTTTTTATCACAAAATTGTGAAGCATGATACTGGCATTAGAAATACAACATACCGGTACATACATACATAGTTATATATATTAAATAACAGATGCTAGTTACATGTATGTTCGATTCTTGTGTTTTCTTTGTAATCTTGGTTAGGTTAAGCATACAGCACATTTGTATGAAAGAGAGGTCAGTGAACATTTGCATGTTTTGATTTTTTTTCCCCTTTTGGTTCTGTATTTTTCATGGTTTAAACATTAAGTGCACAGAAATGTGATACTTCTGGACCCATCACTGTCAATGTATTCCAAAAACCGAAATATTTGGCATCACCTGTGCCTGGGAGAGGAAAAGCGAACTGAACCACTGTGACCCTCTGTCTATCTTTCTGGTATAATTGATTGGGGACGTGCAGGAGGCGGACCACTACACCAGGGTTTCCCCCTACCCTTATACAAATAGTGCAGTGGGTTCTGAACGCGCAAAGGTGGTGACTCTACACAGGACCTCCATTTAATGTCCTATCCGAAGGACAGAGTGTCTTCCACTCTAATATAGCCTACGTCTATTGAATGGGAGGGGCACGCATACCTGCCAACCACTCCGATTTAGGCGGAGTTACTCCGCTTTTTTCATACCAACTCCGAATTCCGATTGCATGCCTCAAAACTCCGATTTTTTTAAAATTTTATTTATTTATTTTTTATTTTTATTTTTTTTTAATTTTTAAAACAAACGACTGTTGCATAAGACTAAAGCATAACACAGCACTGATAACCAGATCACGCCGACATCTGCGCTCGCGCTCATAGAAGATATACACAGCGCAGCCCGAACGTGATCGTTAGTTCCGCAGTCATTATCCATGTACTGCATGTACTAGTACATGGAAGCACGTGCGCAAGCTATATCGATAAAGTGTGTGCGGACGTTGTACTAATACATACACTACATGCAGCGTTGTTGCATAGTAACTGCATGCGTATAGCCCACGTGTATTTATATTACATGTGCAGTTGATACACCGTGCATAAACTGTATACATTGGCGTGTTTTCTTCAATGCTTGTGCGATGACTGCGATCGTGGAAGCTTGTTATTTACCGGACTTCCTCGGATTTATTTTGGATTACTACTACTATATTCTTCTTCTTCGTTGATTTCTCCATTTTTGAAGGACAAAATGGGTAAGACTCGTGCTGTTCATAATCAGAAGTATAAGAAAGAATACAAAAATTGTTTGTGTGGGGCGAAAAGGTTGAAGGAAAAGGCCCATTTGCACCATTAAAATGGAGGGGAAAAAAAATAGACCCTAAAGTCCTGTGTACCCCCCCCCCCCCCCCCCCCCCCCCAATCTACGGGCTACTACCCCAATCCTTCGGTGGTTCGCGACCTTGTAGTCCATCCAGAAAAATTTACTCCTAATTTCTCTTGTCTCAGGTTGGCAGGTATGGGCACGTTAACACAACGCACTCTTCAGTCATCCACCTGGGTTTGATTAGAATCCCCATGTTTTGGTTCGAAAGACAGATACTTTACTGACTGAATATTTTTCTTTTACACAATATAAGCTATGTATTGTTTCTTTTTCCAACAGATCATGTAGATGATATCATCATGCACATGTTCCAGTATCTGAACATGCTGAGGAAGGAAGGTCCACAGAGTTGGGTTCATGATGAGTGCCGCGACTTGGACACCATGAGGTTTAGATTCAAGGATAAAGAGAGACCCTCAGGATACGTCACCAAGATGGCTCATCTATTGCATGTAAGAACATGTATTGATATAAACTTTAAAGGATACAGATATATCATATGTGACTATGTATTATATGATTATTTGTTACATGAATTGGTGAAGATATCTTTGATTTTCATGATGAATGTTATGACCTCGATGCTATGAGGTTTAGATTCAAAGATAAAGCAAGGCCTTCACGAAATGAACAATGCATATGTCACATGATGTAATAATAATAATGGGTTCGTGTATAGGGTTCATGTCTGTCAGACGCGACACTCCTAGTGCTCCACAATTATTACCCTGGCCCTAGCATGGCTGCCATTACGGCGCTCTAGCATTTCAAGATATTAATTCCTGTCAGGTACCCATTTACATCACCTGGGTCGAGAGTGGCAAGTGTAGATTAATGTCTTGCCAAAGGACATTAGTGCCGTGACGGGACTCGAACCGCTGACCTTGTGATCCACAGTCTGGTGACGTATCCACCCCTCCACATGTATCATGGTGCCAACTCCACTTCTACTCTCTTTAAAAGAATTGTCACACCTATTCCCTACTGGATTTACAAAGCTTACACTTTTCTTATGATATTAACTGTATGTTTTAAATGTTGCAGGACTACCCTATGGATGAGGTGTTGAGTGCTCCTTATCTGATGCCAGAGTTCAAACCAGATGTGATTACACAGATCCTAGAAAGACTCACTCCAGAAAATGTCAGGTAAGATCTGCTTGATACCAGTAATTATGATAATAATGATAATAATAATATTCCGCTTTTATATATATATACATCAACAATATCTCTGAGCACTTAACAGATATATTATTACCACGGTTATCAGGTTCAGGCTTGCCTTGCACACAATGTATGCACTTCTCCACTCTCTACATGACATGAGCAAACTACATTAACTTTCGCATCCTACCTGGTACCCATTCAACACCTGGGTGGAGAGTGGCAAATGTAGATTAACGTCTTTGCCAAAGGATGTTAGTATGGGGCTCGGATTTGAACCCTGTCCCTTTTGATCTGCAGTCCGGCGACTTATCCACTGCAATGAAATCAAGGATCACACAGCAATTGCAGTGATGATCCTGCGTAAGTGGTCTTGTGTATATGGTTTTAGCCTGACTGCCCCATACCTGTCACCTGTAATATTAAAAAATGTTAGAGTAGGTTTAGAGTTGTGGCTAGGCTTAGAGTTATTGTGTTCGGTATAGAGTTGAGGTTAGGAACTCAGTGTAGGAAATGGAGCATGTGTCGTATAACCCACGTCACATATACAGCCCTCACACACCACATGTAGATATTATGTTATATGGTGAATCATTGAGCTTGTGGTGTTAATGGTGTGGACTAATGATTTATGATTTATTTCCCTCTTGATATTCCAGAGTAGCGGTAGTCTCCAAATCCTTTGAGGGTAAGACGGAGCAGGTAGAGAAATGGTATGGCACCGAGTACAGCATTAGGAGTATAGAACCAAGTATGATCAAGGTGAATATTACTCATTTATTCATATCAGTTAATTATTGTCAATTCAATTGAATCATGCAATGCATTTAGTCATTTGATTACCGTAATTAACGTTGTATAAACCGCCCTCGTGTATTAACCGCCCTCGTGTATTAACCGCACCCCTCTTTTTTGCCCTTTTTTGTGTGTAAGATCATTACGGTAATGTAAATTAAAAACAGTAGGGACCTAGGATAGAACCTTGTGGTACACCATGTAATAGAAGAAAATTTGGAGGAATTATTATTATAAACTACATATTGAGATCTATCAGAAAGATTACTTTCAAACCAAGATGACAGACAAATTTGAGTGCTGTTCTAGTTTCCGAGTGGTGAGTCAACACACCGATTACCGAGCTGGGAGACATTGCCAGGCATAGCGCCAGGTGAAGGGGCATAAATCGAAACTTTAAAAAAAATACCGTGTATAAGCCGCACCCCCGACTTTGAATTTTTTTCGGCGGCAAAAAGGTGCGGTTAATACACCGTTAATTACGGTATTCAATTTACAGAGTTTTTTTTTTACAATTTGCAAATTGCACTGCAGAATATGAAATTATTCATATATTACAAGTTCAGACTAATGGTAGCCTTGTAGAACAGGTAGAATGGTAAAACAGCTAAATTAAACTATATGACCTATTGGACAAATTTAAAAAAAAGGATGAAGATGACCAATAGAAATCAATGTAGGTAATATTTTTTGATAAAATGTGAAAAATGGTATGTCATTTGGTAAGATGAATAGGAAGCAAATTTTCTCTTTTGCTAAGCAATTTATCATTTTGCTAAACATCAATCATCTTCCCTTAATTTTTTTCAAGCAGTTTAAGATACATTCATGCAAAATTTCATTTATAATTAAAAGTATTGATTGGTATCTTTCAGCTCACTTACATGCAGTTAATGCAGACAAATGTTTTGCAAGTTATTCATTCTTACATTCTTCTCCATGTTATCTGCTTTTAAATCTTTTTCAAATTTCAGAGAAGGAATGAGGCAGGCCTGAATGACATGGTCATCCTCCTGCCCAAGAATAAGTTCATTTTATTCCATTCTCTACACAATCTTTGTTCATTCTTATTAATTCTTACATTACATGTTCATCGCTTTCCATGTTTTCTGCTTTTCAATATTTTTCGAACTTCAGACATGGAGTGAAGCGGGCCTGAACGAGAAGTTCAGCCTCCCTCTCAGGAATGAGTTTATCCCTACAAACTTTGAGGTGGCCCCCAGGGAGAAGGAGGGTGCAGCCACACCCACCATGGTCAGAGAAACACCTGTTAGTAAACTCTGGTTCAAACAAGACGATACTTTTCTCCTACCCAAGGCCTGCATGCTGCTGGAGATATCAAGGTATGAATATGTCTTAGTTTCTTGGTGTTTATGTAGAGTTTCAGTTTACAATCCTATATTTTGATAAAGAACAACGTCCAGTCAAGAAGTTTACATGTATGTAAAAAGAATGAAATATTACAAAGTTTTGCATCCTTCAATGCCTTTTATGAATTAATCAATTTTAAATGGCCTTTATTACTTTTCAGATAGTGCTGTTTATTTTCAATCCTTAATCTGGAATCTGTGAATGCTTTCAAATGTTTGTTGGTTCTTTCAATGTTTAATATACAGGAAATATATGTTTTCTCAAAGTCAAACATAAAATGATATCTTTGCTACTATTTCACCCTTTCAACAGCACATACAGCAAAGTACACCAAAGTATTATGATGTTTTACTATAGATGCATTTCTCACTAAAAAAAAATCAAAAAAAAAATCAAAAATATAATCTTTTGAATATGTTAGAGTGGAAGATTTCAGATTTCTTAATGTAAAAAAAAAACCCACAATTGTTGGAGAATAAAGTTCAGTTAAAAAAATATTTATCGTGAAAGATATTGCTTCATCATGTCTACTTTTCCTTACAGCCCTCTTGCTTATATTGACCCCCTTCACTGTAATCTGACCTCTATCTTCTGCACCTTGTTACGGGATGCCCTCAACGAGTATGCATACGCAGCAGAGATTGCTGGTGTCAGTTACTCCATAGACAGCACCATCTACGGCCTGGAGGTGAGTTGAAACATTTTATGGCACTAAATAATGATAATAATAATATGCCGTTCTTGTATGTCGCATATCTCATCATTATACATCTCTATGCGCTTACAAAAGGACTTTGGATACTAATACTCAATATTGCGCTCAGTGAATTGAAGGAATTAATCCTACCAGGTACCCACTTACTACATCTGGTTGGAGCGTGGAAAATGCAGATGAAATATTTTGCCAAAGGAAGTTTGTGCTGGGGCAGGGATTCAAACCACAATACCTCTTCACTAGAGTTTCAGTAATAATAAATCAATTGTCTCTGTTTGTGTGTGTACATATAATAATTAGATGTACTTGCTCACTATAGCATCTCATGTTTTAAATACATTTTACTTTATACAGCACGTTAACATTTGATGGTTGTTATTTTGTTGGGCATGCTGCACTATTTGCAAAATGTTGAATCACGACATGTAAAGTTATTGAGAGCCAAGTAAGGCACTCTTTAAGGATACTTATCAATGCAAGATGTCCCACAGTGACTGCTTTTCTATCGTGGAAAGGCCATCAGTGATCGTAACTGCCAGGATGATGAGTAGTTCATGAACTTGGTTTGCTTGTAAAAGTTAGGCCATAATGTCTACATGGCTACCTTTGTACATTAGTGAGATTGGAAATTGCATGTGTTATTACTATTGTGTTTACTGTAACACAACCGAGTCCATCATTTTTGTAAGCATCTTGACAGAATATCATGGCATTTCATGTTAAGTTCTCTCTTTGATTTGATTAGGTTGGTGTAGGAGGCTACAGTGACAAGATGGCTCTCCTACTACAGAGAATCTTTGAGAAGATGACCAACTTTGTAATTGACGAAAACAGGTTTGACGTCATCAAAGAAACGGTGAGTATTCATGTAGTTAGATATCGTAAGAGGTATTCTCCTTTTGCAGGTCTGCATACATATAAAGGGAAATAAATTAATGATACAATCAACTGCAAGAATATGCTTTGTAAGTTCATCACATTCAAGATATTAAAGAACAAGGCAATTTTTGCTACATCTATGTATATGGTTACAATGCTCTTATGGTGCTTGTGAAAATCAATGTTTACATACAAAACATGAAATTAAATCTATGAATATTTTTTACATTTTTTTGGGGCGTATATTTCTCCTTGTCACAATCTTTGATAACTTAGAATGTAGAAGGATATCTCTCTATTAAAAGGTATATAAAACTTGCTGAGTTTAGTTTTGCTATGAATGTATCATTATGCTTTAATCAGAATCGTTTAATTGATTAGAGAAATGAGATGTTTAAAAAAAAAAATCATATTTACATGAAGCAGCAAAATATTAATACTATGTTTTGACTTCTTTTACAGTATTCAAGAATGTTGTCCAACTTTCACGCCGAGCAGCCTCACAGACATGCAGTCTACTACACTTCAGTGCTAGTAGCTGAACAGGCCTGGACCAAGCTAGACCTGGCCCAGTGTATGGATGGTAAGCTAGCTTTCTTACCTGGGTTAATGGACCAGTCATCCTCGACAATTCTTGAAAAAACAACTTTTGACTTGGTTCTCCTTTAAATGTGCTATATAAGCTTTTTTTCTTGACCAAAAGTGAGTGTTATTGTATTGTGCAAAAATCTGTATGACACTGCTTGAAGTATATATATAACAGTATCGAAAACACTTTCAATTGAAGTATTGGGTATTATATTCCACTTACTAAGAATCTTGCTCTACGATTGGTCAAAAGTAAATCACGTGATGAAAGATAGTTCGCCCATCAATGATGAGAAGAAAAGTTTGTTGCACTGTGTAGATAGTAGTACTATCTACACAGTGCAACGCACTTTAATTGTATACGTTGCGTATTGCTCTCTTTAAGCACTTTTAGTGTTAGTATGGTGGTCACACCACCAAACTGCAACTGAACGTATCGTACACCGTTTGCTAGCTGTTAATTGATTACTTGTTGCTCTAAAATGACGGAAGAAGTGAAATGTTTCTGATGTGGAATATAAAGCGAATAAACACCTTTTGGTTTCAGGCGATGTCAAACTATCACTTCCTTGGCGATCTGAATTTATACGCTATCGTTCCAAAGCAAAGCTGAGGAAAGATAGCTACATCCAGATCGCCTCGGAAGTGATAGTTTTTCCCATCACCTTCACCAACGGTAATTATTCGCTTAATAGCTACAATCTTTTAGTATTAGAAAAGGTACTAAGTCCCCCCCCCCCCCCCTTCCAAGTGCACTATTTGTTGATGAAGGCTGGCATCTCTGTAATTTGTTTCATTTCTGTCTGCAGAGGTAACGTTAGAGAGGTTACAGAGCTTCATCCCTCTGCTCCTGTCCAATCTCCACATGGAGGGTCTCTTTCATGGTAACCTAGCGCAGGAGCTGGCTTCCACTACCATGGAGACCCTGGAGAACATCCTAAAGACCAACTCCAGGAGTAAACCACTCCTTCCCAGTCAGCTCAAGAGACAAAGAGAGATTCAGCTGCCAGATGGTGAGATAAGGGGGAATTCCCGATTGATACATTGTCCATTTATTGAGACGATGATGATAGTGATGATGATTGATCAGAAGATGGGAATGTGGTAACAATTATTATTTAAGATGAAGACTGTAAAATCTGCCATTATGGTTTCTACTTGTACGTGCTATCTCCCATTGAGTTTGTGTTATATTTCCATCATGGATAGTCTACACGTTTCAGACCTTCTACTTGTACGTGTTATACGAATGGTGGAGAGATAATGATGATGATGGAGATGATCATGATGGTTATTATGATGATGATAATTAAGATGATGATGATGATGATGACAAGGGTGATAGTAATGATGATGATGATGATGATGATTGTGGTGATGGTGGTGGTGATAATGGTTATAGTGATTACAGTGGTGAAGATAATGATAGAAAATACAATGAAATTCTCTGTACATGATCCTGCAAGTTTGTCCCCAAATTTTAAACGGAATTCATGACCTTAAATCAAAAATGCTTGCCAGCATTCATACTTTATGTTTTCTATCAACTTGTAAATAAATAAAGACAGCTTTTTAGGGAATTACCACAAATGTACTTTCTTCATCCTTTGTATCCAGGTTGCTACTACACATACCATCGTAACAACGAGGTACACAGTAACTCAGGAATTGAGATCTACTATCAGACAGCCGTGCAGGAGACAAAAAGTAACATGATGCTGGAACTCTTCTGTCAAATTGTCAGCGAGCCGTGCTTCAACATGCTTAGAACAAAAGAACAATTAGGTATGGTAGAAGTAAGAATATCAATGTGATAACCTTGTTTTACCAATGTTTCAGCTTTAAAGCATTCCTCTTTAACACAAGCTCTGTAACAAAAATCACTAGAGGGAGTATGTTAATATTTTTGTATTCAAGAGTGCACCTCTACCATTTAAATCTCATTATTGATCGGAAATGGGAATCAAAATCTATATTCAAAATTTTGGGAACTGCCAAAAAATTATCACTTATAGTTCAGAATTCATTATTTTCTGTATTTAATATGAAATATGCAACATTTGCTTAAAAGAATGAAGTAGTATTTTTTTGGTTTAATATATAGAATTAAAAAAACATTAATTAGGGACATTATTCTGCATGTCAAAATGGACATAAGAACAATGAAAAAGATGGAGACAATTTGTCTCTTGTAGTACATCTAACAGTAATTGTGGAGCCCCAGGAGTGTCAAATTAGACAGACTGTGGACATGAGCACTATACAAGAACCCACTTTTGTTATTAGTATTAATGGAAGTAATTTCTCTACATGCATAAGACTTCATGTGCAATTAAATCTCATTTATTTTTCAATCAGAAATCTTTTCTTACATGAGTTTTAAAATTACTTTTTACCTTCACCAGGTTATCTCGTATTCAGTGGTGTGAGGCGTTCTAACGGCGTGCAGGGTCTTAGATTCATCATTCAGTCAGAAAGGGCGCCGTCCTATTTAGACCAGAGAATAGAAGCATTCCTTGCTAGCATGGAGGTGAGTTCTTCAAATGTCAATGATAATGTCCTTTGGCAAGGCATTAATCTTCATTTGCCACACTCGACCCAGGTGAGGTAAATGGGTACCTGGCAGGATTTAGTTCCTTGAAATGCTGGAGCGCTGTAATGGCAGCTAGGCTAAAGCTGGGGTAATAATAAATGCTTCTCGGAACAGAATTTCTAGATAGATGGCACTATAGAAATGCCTATTATTATTATCATTATTAATAATAATAATAATAATAATAATAATAATAGCCTAATAGTCCACTCCAAATTTTATTAAACCGAAACGGAAATTCTTTTTGCCCAATTGATCGTGAGCCCGGCAGCCACTGAGCAGCATTTCACTCGACCAATTTTCTCTGGGCACCTCCTGGGCACCGCAGAATATGTGACCACACATGCCGTAGAAATGAAAATCGGACGGTTCCCGTACGGTCTCTAAATCCACGGCAAGACGTCGGGTAGGGAAAATCATACGGAGCCGGGTTTATATGTGACCTAGGCATTAGTGACCACCTGTCTACAAAGACCACATTTTTTTATTCCCTTGAAAATGATTTCTCATTGAAATATGTACTGAAGGAACCTGTCTACAAAGACCACTTTTTGTGTTTTCCTTGGGCGGTCGCTATAGACAAATTGTAACTGTACAACTTAATTGGACACAAATAATAAAATACCTTGGACTTGACTTATATAATTTTTTTCCTTTCTTTTTCAAATGAAAACTTCAAAAAGACATAATTTCTTAAAGTTCTCTATGATTTTTCTTTTCCAGTCATATTTAAACAAGATGACAGAGGAAGATTTTCAGAGCCATGTCACATTTTTTCAAATGAATACTTCAAGAAGGCATGATTTCTCAAAGTTTACTGTAATTTGATTCTTTATTCCAGTCTTACTTAGACGAGATGACAGAGGAAGATTATCAGAAGCATGTGACAGCGTTAGCAATGAAGAGATCCGAGAAACCCAAACAACTGAGAGAAGAAGCAGCCAGATACTGGACAGAAATCACAAGCAAACAATACAACTTTGATAGAGGTTAGTCAGATAAAAGGCCCTTCATGCTATGTTGGTTAAAGATATATATAAGTTCTGGTCATACAATTGCATTGTAAAAGAAATGATGCGGAATCGATCAGAAAAGCTTGATCATCTAGCATATAAGTATTGGTCTGTTCTGCAAGGTTCTGGAATCATCAAAATGATAACAGATTTGGCCCAGTCTTGGTAAAGTTACAAGCACTGTACACAGAAAGATGGATATGGGACTACACGAACATGTGGCATAAAAATCTGTCCCAATTGTTATGTTGTTACATGCCATATTAAGAATATGAAAGCATTTGAAGAGCCATGCTTTTCAGGGAACATGTTGTATATGATGTTCTTCCACACTTGCATAATAACAATGATAACACTCACAAATTATTTGTCACCTCTTCCCAGAACTCGACCTTCTCTTTAACACCACTTTCCTAAATCATAGGCTCGATGAAATGCTACATATAATTATTCTTGTAGTAATAGAGGTAGACTTTATACAGTGCATCCCAGAAAAAACGAAACCGAGAAGTATCGATGTTTTATCATAACTTAATCACAACCATAATTAATGAATGATACATATTTGGAAAGCTTAGAGTCTCTTCTTTCAGTTGATGCTACTCAGATGATGCATATTTCACGCATGAGTGATTAAAAGCAATTTGAAGGAAGGAAACCAAAAAGACATTTGGCGGGCGGTATCTGAATTTCGAAGAAAAATTCACATTTCCAGAAAGTTGAGTTTCTGCCCTTTCATATGACACCTCAATCAGGAAAAATGAGCGAGGAATAACAAAGTTCTGTTTGTTTAAAGTAGCCCTTACATGTTCATAATTTTAACAAACGAATTCGTTTTCACTGGTTGCCTGCCGTAGCAAAAAGCAGATTTGACAAAAGACTTAACTCCGTTTCGTTGACAATCAGCCAGACTCTCGTCTACGGCTGATTGTCAACGAAACGGAGTTAAGTCTTTTGTCAAATCTGCTTTTTGCTACGGCAGGCAACCAGTGAAAACGAATTCGTTTAATAAAATTATGGAAATGCAAGCACTACTTTAAACAAACAGAACTTTGTCATTCCTCGCTCATTTTTCCTGATTGAGGTGTCATATAAACGGGCAGAAATTCAACTTTCTAGGAATGTGAATTTTTCTTCGAAATTCAGATACCGCCCGCCAAATGTCTTTTTGGTTTCCTTCCTTCAAATTGCTTTTAATCACTCATGCGTGAAATATGCATCATCTGAGTAGCATCACATGAAAGAGGAGACTCTAAGCTTTCCAAATATGTATCATTCATTAATTATAGTTGTGATTAAGTTATGATAGAACATCGATACTTCTCGGTTTCGTTTTTTCTGAGACGCACTGTATAGTGTTTCCCCATTGAACAAATGTTCCCCTGTCTACATGAAAAGAATTTGCCATTAGGTCATACAGTACTGTCATGAGCAGTTGAAAATGTTCAAAAGTGACCATTGATCATTTCTAAAAATTGCCTTTATCTGTTCTTCCCCAGACTGTGATTATAAACATTAGACTTTATAAGAACTTATAGGATATGTTTAATGTAAATAAAATTTGTAACTTTCTCATCAAATACAGGTACCGGTATGCTTTTATTTGAGATAATAGAAGTACCCTTAAAAAAATGTAGAAAAAGATCTTAAAGATTTAATATTGCCTTCAAAGTTAATGATTCTTGAAGCTTCTAGAGACCAGTGTGGAACTATAGTTTCTTAATGATGTTTTCCCAATGAAGCATTCTCATTGATTTCTTTGGTTGTATTGCTTTCTTCAAATATCAGTTGACCTTGAGGTGTCCTTCTTGAAGACCATCACCAAGAATGACCTCTTGACCTTCTACCGTACCCTCCTGATGGTTGCTGCCCCCAGGAGGCACAAGCTGGCCGTCTACGTCTATCCCCCGGCGCCCGAGGGGGTAGATCAGATCCCAGCCGAGGGTCAGGACCAGCGGGATGCTGCTACTAAAGACAAGCTGGACCTGTGTGAGGCTCCAGTCCTTCCCGAGGTATGAACTAGGATTGTTTGATGCATCCTTATGAATTGTAAATAGAAATTTTACAATGTTTTGTTGGTGTCTGCATCACCAACCGCTGTCGCAGCTAATCCCAAAGTTATATAACAATATTGATATTCACGGAAACAGCCTGCAAACATTGCCATGATCTATCGTACTATAATTCTTTCCTGGATGTTTCCTGTAGAAAGAGCATGTGTAGTATGAATAGTAAATGTAAGATAATGAGTAAATGATGAAAATTATTAAAAAATAAAAATGTTCTGACACAATTTTCTGATGATTGCTCCATCCACAGCCTCAAGGCATCATGGATATAGCCCTGTTCAAGAGTGGCCTTCCACTCTTCCCTAGACCTCCACCACACAACACCAACAATGCCAAGTCCAAGCTTTGAGGATCAGCCAACATAGACAGAATCTTAAACAGACTCAGAGCGTATTCCCCTGTACCAGTGTGGCCACGAGTACTCCACCACATGACACCAATGATACCAAGTCAAAGCTTTGAGGATCGTCCAACATAGACAGAATCTTAAACGAGCTCAAAGCAAATTCCCCTGTACCAGTGTGGCCACAGGTACTCTTCAGACCTTCACCACACAACACCAACAATGCCAAGTCCAAGCTTTGAGGATCGGCCAACATTGACAGAATCTTAAACAGGCTCGGAGCGTATTCCCCCTTACCTGGGTGGCCATAAGTAATCTTCAGACCTCCACCACACAACACAAACAATGCCAAGTCCAAGCTTTGAGGATCGGCCAACATGGACAGAATCTTAAACAGGCTCAGAGCGTATTCCCCTGTACCAGTGTGGCCACAAGTACTCCACCACATGACACCAACAATGCCAAGTCCAAGCTTTGAGGATTAGCCACGTGGACAGTATCTTAAACAGGCTCAGAGCGTATTCTCCTGTACCAGGGTGGCCGGCCACTTGTACTCTTCAGACCTCCACCACACAACACAAAAAATGCCAGGTCCAAGCTTTTAGGATCGGTAAAGCTGATCTTGAAGGATGCTCGTGGCCACGATTGGATTGTACGTCATTCTTGTTGTAGATGAATATGTTTTTATTTGAGTTGCCAGGTTCAGGCAATTCTCTACGGGTTCCCAGTGGATGGTACTGTCTGCCTAGAGCAAAAGGGACATTTTATCGGCCGGCTTGCAGAAGGGCGTTAGCGACTCAAAAACTACTTTTACAAATTATTCGCATTTAAAGATTTGTTTTATATTTAAACTGCTTTCCGTCCCAAAAATTGGTTCAAAACTTAAAAGATTAATAGAAATGTTATAGTAGAACACGGCCACAATTTTTTTTGGAAATAATTCAGTTTTATAAAAGTTAGAGGTGATTTAGTGCTAACGCCCTTCTGCTTAACGCTTCATTTGTGACCTGAAATTCGAGCTTACGCCCTTCTGCCAGCCAGGCGACAATTTACTTTGTATGTAGAAGGGAGACAAGTAAATGCCCTTTCAGCTCTCAGCAATTGTTGTGCTGCAAATGTACTCCCGTGTTGCTACTTAACATTTTGAACATTACCTCGGGCAAACATGATTTAGCTGTAGCAGGATTCTGTATTATTCAGGTTTGTATAAATGGAAGTAAAACATATCATGAGTCAATATTTCTTGTTTTCATTGTGCAATACATTCTAGAGGAACTTGAATATGAAAATTGATATGTCTGGACCACTTGAGGGCATTGTTTTAACGTTGACTAGGGAATTTTTAAAGTATAAATGTTATATGTATTGTTGCTCTCCTAGCTTTTATCTCTTCCCTCTCTCTCTCTCTTTCTGTCTCAGTGTGTGTTATTATGTGTGCGAGTATTTAAGTTTTACACAGATGTGTCCCAATCAAGTATGACGATGTAGTTCTAGGAACTGACCTTTAACGTCGGCTCAAAAGGATGTGACTCGGTTTTAATTTGGGATCTATCAGAAGTAGTTTGTAAGTAAGATGAATGCAGAGTGGATACTATACTAGTACTAATCTATTCTGTCTTCCCTGTGCACTTTTGCAGGCTCTTACTTTATCATGACATTGTATGTTTCATTCTCTTAATTGTAATTAAATGTTTTCAGAATGTACTAGGAGTACAATTTTTACTATCAACAGTTAATTGTCTTTGTTTTTACCTTATTCATCAAAAGCAATAATTGTAAGCACTTTTAATCTGGGTATTTATAGGTTTGTCATGAGTGCACAAAGTTATGGGGTTTACACTTTTTAAATGGTTGTCAACACACGTATACATGTACCACGAACATATTAAGGGTTTTTAACATTATTAGTATAGATTAGTGTTTGCATTGAACTTAAAAGTTTCATTAATTTGAAGTACTGTATGCAGCTTAATTTGGATTTTACTGGTTTTTCAAAGTTACTTTTTTGAATGACTTTCGCATTCAATTTTATTTTGAGAGCAACTTGGAGGTGATAACTGATCATGGAATATCACCTGAATTCGTAGGTTGTTGAAGATGAATCAAATTATGCAAAACCTGAACCTTTGCTGAAAATAACATGCACTAAAAGAAATACCGGTAGTACTCCCAAGTAATCTAAAAACCCATCGTAAGAGTAATATTATGTACATTATTTCAAATATGAGAGGATAAAATCTATTTTCATTTTTTACACTCCAACCACCTTTTCTTTAGCAAGAACAACAACAGATCAAATGTAATGAATGTCAGAAGAACCATATGCTATGCAGTTTAGTAGACTGAGTGTGTACAAGTCTTTTCAAATGGTTTGTTTGTGTGTAGCTATTTGCATGCAGCATTTTGTGATGATCCTCTGTTCTATATTTTACTCATCTGTATATGTTAGATATTATCTATGTCACATAGCTTTGAAGCCTTTGGGGCGACAATGAAATGAAACATGAGACAGTTCTCCAAATTGATATTTAACTACATGAATGTTTTTTTATAATACAATCCATGACATACAAATGCATATTAACTTCTGTACAGGAATATAGATCTATACAAACTATCATCTGTTTAATCTGTTTTTAGAGATGTCACGGTCTAGTGGACACATCACCGGACCGTGGATCACATGGTTTGCGGTTCGAGTCTCGCCGTGGCACTAATGTCCTTTAGGAAGACATTAATCTTCATTTGTCAATGGATGCAAACATTAATGTGGTTGGATTGGCATGTGTGCACTTGTAAAATGACACCTAGGTGGAACACTCCCTAGGGAGCGAAGCATTTGCACTATCATGTGCGGATTAGCGATTAAATCCAATGACCGGGGTAATAATGATTGCAATGTAAAGCACGTAGAGACATTGTATTAAATGCTATACAACTGTGACTATTGTTGTTATTATTATTGATCTAGATATGTATCACAATTTATTTTTGAACATTTTCATTCACTTTTTCTGCCACCTGCTAAGCACCCCCCCCCCCCCCCCTAAAATTCCTCCTTAGTAATCTTGTGCCTATTTTTTGACATCACAGCAAGATAAAATTGTAATAACAATGCACACGATCATGTATTATACCATAACTAGGGCTTGGAGCATTTGCCAATAATAGAAACTGAGGTTTAAACAAGACATATTATTATTATTATTATCCAGCCCACATTCTTTCTAATTAAGTAATGCTGGAATATGTCAGACCTACCTGTAGCAAAAGGCTATTATGTTTTGAGAAGTTGTTCCAAAGTCAATGAAATCGCACTACTATGACTTCAATAGACCATTTTCAAAGTGTATTCAAATTTATACAAGTATGCATTAAATATGATTACATTACAAAAATAGTCTATCAACATGTGGTACGTTTAAAGCTATTTTTATAGAAATTCTCTGAATTTACATGATCTGTTAAATACAGTGCAGTGAAATCTTCTTTAATTATTTACTGACTGTACATGTGAGAATAAATATTGTGGATTAGAGATTTATATCGGGTCTCATCTGAATGTTACGCTACTTGTCCGAAGATTCTTCTTGCTTTCCTGTAGATTTCAACCTTTGTGCAGAGAGGGAGAGATAGAGGGGGAAGGGGGAGACAGGATGGGAGCGGGAAATAGATGGAGATATTGAGAGATAGGGTTGGAATGGGTTGGGAGGGAGAGAGAAAAAGAGAAGAAAACAAAGGTGTCTGCGTGTATTTATGTGCGAGAGAGAAAGGAAGAGGGGGAGGGGTGGCGGGTACGGGATGAAAGAGGAAAAAGATGGAGATATTGAGAGAGATGGGGTGGGAATGGGTAGGGAGGTGGAGGGAAGAAGCGAAGAGAACGAGGGCGTGCGCGTGTTGTGTGTGTGAGAGAGAGAGAGAGAGAGATAAAGAAGGGAGGGAGACAAAGAGGTCGTAGAGGCTCGGCACAAAAGTGCCTTCTCGAGATTTATCCAACGTAGCACGACACGGGCCTTCTTCCTCTTCCTCAATACTCGCAGCTAGATTTGTATTGAGTAGTCCTTCGACACAGTGAAGTGATTCTTATCAATTTACAAATCGATTACAATATTTAATTAAAAAATTAAAAAATAATGAATCGAGCAAGATCAATAATCATAATTGATAGTTATCTACAAATTTCAAGCTCCTAGTGTTGTATCAAAGCTGTTATACGTTTTTCTTGTTTATTGCCATCATTCCACAAGCCCAATGCATCTTTCCTTTGTTAATCAATGCAGACAATACTCAATCGCATTCAAATTAAAAGTAGAAATTCTATAGATATTGGGCCATAAGCAAATAAAGGCGGTATAATTATTGAGTTAAAAACTTATTGACACAGTACTAGACGTACATTATTGTCTCTGTAAGCGAAATAGTAATAAACTTTAAGACAGGCCTTTATCTCGCTACTTGTTTTTACATTTGGACTATGAACAGCGATATTCAATGCATTTTATCAACTAACGTAAGTCAAACAAGATTATTATCCCTTATGACTCAGAGGTTATGGAAAAATCAAGCGGTAAACAATTTGGGGAATGGAAATTTTAATTCAAGAAAGCAAATTCGGAATTTATATCTTTATTTTCAGCATGATGACCTGATAAATTTGATCATTCTAGCCAGTACACAATTTGTCGGAAATGTGTCATGTTGTCTTTCCTTCACTGTATAGTATAGTATTATCCTGTTACCGGGTATTCAAAAAAGCCAACATTCAAGACGTATAATGTTCTATAATATGTTTGACTAATGATGTACCTCTCTGGCTGTATGGTAATGAACCAATTGATAAAAACAGATCTATCGAAGAAGGACAAAAAACGATTATAGGCTTGAGAGTTAAATCAAAGCTTGTGGAAAAAAGTCAGACATCGTTTTCGTTCCCACACTACGAACTATGGAAGAACATTTAAATGCGATATATTAATTGAGCACTTTCTCGGCTCAAATCAGCTTAAAATATTTGACGGATGAAACCAGACTCATTATAAACACTCATTATAAACACGCGGTACTTTTTAGTTGGGGCATAGAATTAAAACAAAATAGGTGAAATACCACCGTCAACCCCAAATGAAAATTGTGCCCTAAAACTAACCTTTCAGGGTTTCTACAGACACAAAGGTAAGAACAAAAATAACAACAACGACAACGACAACAACAAAAGCAACAACAACAGTGGAAATGCATTAGAAAGCATCATCCATTTAAGAATAAACCAAGGCTGGTACACAACAAGCTTTCATGCCTTGGGCAAGATATGAAAAAGTATGATTATAAAAAACCCTTTTCAATAAAATTACAGAAAATAATTCGGCCTACTGAATTTTATATGAAATATTTTAATCAATTAAAATGACACCACCTTCCTATTTCCTCCCCAAAATACATTAGTGCATAAGTGACCCCTCCAACAGAAAAGCCCGGTACATAGCACACATAAGTGACCTATGTACTATGTACCAGGTTTTTCCGTTGGAGGGGTCACGAATCCGCGCCCCGCCCAATCACAATGTATCTTATCTCATTTTGCCAGTCTCAGCGCTGTTCTTTTTTGCAAACAGCTACACCCTATTCATACTTTAAAATATTACTATAATTCATCACAGCCATAACATTTATAAGAAATGGATGTCGATTAAATCCACCCTTTTTGCGCGTTAGAAAACTTTGGTACGAAACCTCCATTAAAATCGTCTAGCGATTTACGACGATAATCATGCTGTTGAATTATCAAGCGCAAAATAAATATGTCTAAGCTTAAAATTCTATCTGCACTGAATAATGTAAAGAAAGCCAAATATGGTAGATGGTTGTCCATCTTTTCAAATCATGTTAATCAATTCGAATTCTTGAACATTTTTCAATGTAGATTTTCTCAACCAACTCGGCTTGGTACTTTTAAAGTATGAATGTTCACAACGCGGTGCATACTTCAGCTCCTCGGAGTGGATGCCGGGGCCTGGGGCGTCGTATGCATAAAGGGGAAAGGTGAGTAGGAATGTTTATCTTCCATCATTTTCTAATTAATTCGTCTATAATGGTTTGATATGGTTTCTTTCACCTAGGCAAACCCAAACTCAATATTTGTGCTGATATCAACCATCCATTTAGAACTTTTTACCCATACAGCCACAGATAGTCCAGCGATAACATATTGGGCCCTCTTTAAAAAAAAAGTCTTTTCTCAATAAGGGCAAGGGGTAGTAGGCCAAATAATTGGTAGACCATTTTGAATAGAGTTTGGATACCAAAATTGTCCATCAAAAATTCACGACTGTGTTTACTTAAATTTTTCAGCTACTGTCCTATTTAGGAGCACATGATGATTTGCGACACTCAAGCCAGACATCTATGACTCTAAACGATTGGACTGTTCGCTGTAGCTCCTAGTAGATCATTAACTAATGAGAATGTGAACGGTTACATCCTTTCTTCTTTCTCTTGCGCTTAGAAACATTGTATGAAGCGCATTATAAATGTAATGTATCATTATTATTTTATTATTACATGTCTTTCTTTCGGAAAAGTCGTAGTTCCGAAAGTTCGTTAATCCGAAGGTTCGTTACTCCGAAGGTTTCGAAAATGGAAAAGACCCCTATGAATCTCCACATATGGGAAATTTGCGTTTCGGAACTATAACATACCTTCCAAAATGTTGTACCTTCGGGGAAAAAATAATATGTGAACAGGCCCTAGTTAAACTCGAGAACGAAACAGACCGTGCGTGCACTAATGGATATTTATAGAAGCAGGAATAGCAATCTTATATATATACCAACAGCAGTTGGGCACCTGCTCCAGACTGGTGAATATTATAAACAATTGAGGAACTGGATCTACAGCTTCATATTTTCGATTGTAAGTTTTTGGTATACGTTTTCTACATCATTTCAGTCCTTCGTAAAAATAAGTAATGGTGTAATACATAGCTTTAGCCTCTGAGTAAAACTGACTTAGCGCTTGAAATCAATATGGAGTGAATTTCGGCGGCATATGGAGAGATCTTGAATAGAATGTGGGTGTTTGCGTTAATGTAGTCTGTTTGGAGCCAGAAGGGTGTTAACTTATTTATTTGAATACGGAGTTAATTAATGCCCTTCTGGCTCTGAACAGACGATATATCCTTGTGACGTTTGTATGCGTGAATGCAGGTGTATGATTCCATTTCTTTTACTCATCTATTACTTGTACGGGATGGGAGATGAGGATGTGTTGTTGGAGAATGATTCTCTGACTTTCAGTTTATTAATCTACCTATAGTTTCATTAATCATTTTGTATTATGCTAATTGATACGACAAGGATTACTATGATCATCACAGTCATGATCATAAAGACAACATTACCATCATCTGCATCTGTTCTATGATAGATATGGAACAAGAATGGGAAGAAAATGGAAAAAGAAACAAGTTCACTTTAAGATGGCTTATGTTGAAGCATGTATTTTAATGATGTATAACAATATTATTTTAATATTAATAACATGTATAGTTTTTCAAGCTTCTACCAACCTTAAAATATTGTTTGTATAAAATGTAAATGCGATTTTGTGTGTGTTTGTCATAAGAATAAAAATTGCCTATCGGGGCAAAGATATGGAGAAAAAAATGTATGTAGTTAGTATCGCAGTGTCAGTTCAATAAGATACTGTAATGGACGATCAAGACAAAGGATTAAACTAATATTGAAGAGGCAAATTGTCATTCTAATAAAATAATTATTGTGGTGTAGATGCGTTTTGATTAATACTTTCTTCATTAAATACTAGCAGCATTTTATGATCTGAACATTGCACCGTAAACGTAATGTTATAACGATCGAGCCCTTGACAGAATTACGAGCGAGCAAATAGATTGAGCAAATTGTAAGAATTTTTGGAAAACTTCAATATTTAACGCCAACCCTAAATAATATGCTTTTTTGTGTGCGTCTCTTAACTTTTCATTGTCGATCGTCATCTTTGGAGCAGCTCATAGTAGCTTTATATGGGAGGCATTTATGTAAAATAGAGCCACCGCCTTGAGAGAGAGAGAGAGAGAGAGAGAGAGAGAGAGCGCGCAGGGAGTATGACTAATAACCGACCTGGTGGATGTTGTCATAGAATGCATTGTGTCGCAATATTCAACCAAAATTACCAAAACCTTAACTTTTATTTTAAAAAAACATGCTTATAAAGATCATGATATTTGGTATGATTTAATTTTCAGAAGGAAATGCAAGATACATATCAAAGACAAACAGGAAACTACTGAGAAAAGATATACACATATAATAAATGTTTACCACTGCCTTTGTTGTCGAATGTTACCGATTGAGAGTGGAGAAGTGTGACGTCATCAAAAATCTATTTTTAGAAAATCTCAAATTTTTCTTTATATTCCGAAAGAACACCCAAAATAATGCCCTAATGTCGAAAACCAATTGAATATGTTAAGTATTGGCTGAGATATGACCATCTGAATGAATATATGTCCTATGGGAGCTCAGTGTTATATGCTCTGGCTCCTAACCATTAGGAGCCAGAGCATATAACACTGAGTTCCTATGGGGAATATATTTATTCAGATGGTCATATCTCAGCCAATATTTAACATATTCAATTGGTTTTCGACATTTGGACATTATTTTTGATGTTCTTTCGGAAAATGAAGAAAAAAATTGAGAAATTCTAAAAATAGATTTTTATGACGTCACAGCGTCCGGTGGGTGGTGGTGGGTGGTAGATGGATGGGGAGGGGGGGGGGGGGGGGGGGAGGCACTACCACCCGGGAGTTCCAAATTTCTGTAAATTTTGCAAATGTAGCTGTCATTTCGGTCGGCAAAGTTCTTTTCGACGACTCTGTGAAAATCGATTTTTCTTTATACTTCCCTTGAATGAATAACATAAATTACAGTGATTGTTCCTTGCTATTATCATATTTCATTCCATTTTACCACGAAACTAACATCATCTGATAATGTAATTTTTGTTAGTTATTATGTTTGTTATCATGTTAGACTATGACAGGGCGAGTCGGCTTGATTTTATTTGTTAGATGTTATCAGCTACAGACACTTCCAGGAAATGTTTTTCCTGGTCTCATTATTTTCCTTCAAAGATGCAGCGTTGGGGTATAGATAATCATACTTATAATACATAAGGAATTAACCTGACTGGCCCTCTCATAGTTCAACATAATATATATTAAATTGTGCTTAGCAATGGTAAATTTGACCTTTACTCTTGATATCAATGTACTATCATTGTTTTTGCCTACAATCATTAACTATATTAATCTATAATATTTAAGGGCCATCGAAATCATATTCTCCGCGGTAGTACGAATGCCAAGTGGTTAATATAATTTCGTACCGACGATATACATTTTGTTGTCACATGCATATACATGTGAGATGTTTGCGCAATGATTCAAAAGATAGTAAACATTGATAACAAACATTATGGCGTCATGCTAATTTAGGCTAGCAGCTACGGCGACCCCATCAGAGATCCCATGCCTTTCAGGGGGTTTCACTGCCTGCCTCCATGGATAATAATAACAATAATTAAACGATTTTTATATATAGCGCATAACACATAGGCAAATTGCATGTCTCTATGAAAGATAAAACAATTCATTGGGTTCATGATTCTGATTATTTATGAAGTGGTGAAGAGATATGTCTTCAGAGAATTGATAAAGGTTTTATAGGATCCTATAATTTTGGATGGAGACGTAAATTTGATTTTATGTATTCCTTTGATTATCAGTAGGTAATAAAATGTAGCATGACTCTGAATCTGACCTCTGAAGTACGCTAGTACACACCAAGGGGGTAGGCCAATCATTATTAAATTCTTTATCAAGGTGGAATCAGCTACTGCGATTGACACATAATTATTTGCTTGTTGTAATATTACAACCTTCTTAATATATATGAATCTTGTCATAACTAATGCGAGAGAGTAAAGTAAGTGATATGAGATTTGTATTTTGTTAAAGGGATAGAAATAGAAATTGGGATCAAAAGACCAACACATAAACATCTACAATTCGGCAATGTCATGTTGAGTTCGGGAAACCTAATATTAAAATTCGAATTTTTGATAACCATACTTGTTAAGTATTGTCGAGACCTCCTTCGCCATCGATACACTTACACGTAATGTAATTCATTCATTATCATATTTTATATTCACTGTACGTACAATTGGAAATACCATGGTAATGAACTTTAGTTAATTTTATCTCGCATGCAATCGTCGCAGTTTCGGACTTTGTTCTCCAAGCAGATATAGATGTAAGTGGTTTCACGAGATGTGTAGAGGCAGAAGCAGATATGGTGGGTTTTCTGGGGGGGGGGGGGGGGTGTTCTGATAGTCGTCATAAAGTAGATGAAGACGTTTCTTCGTCGTCTATAGGTTACTGTGTAATTCTAAATTGCTTTTTTGCAAACGATGTGGGCAACATACTTTATCCAGTCATGTACATATAGAAATACGCGTTGCAGGATGAGAATTTAAAAGAAGAAGAAGAGGAAGAAAAAAACATTCCAAATGTTCTGTTTCCTCGGTTATTTTGCGGTTACCTGGTTAGGGGCATATTGGGGTATGATGTGTCTAATCCTGATATCAAGCCTGTATCAGAATATGCGTTACATTGTCAAATCTAACTAAATCTTCATTCCAAACATTTCGCACAAGCATTGAGATTTGTTAGTTAAGCGTAGATTGTCGGTAGGGGTTGGGGTAATCCCGTCACCCCACTTTTCGGGGGACGGTGATGACGTGCCGAACATGTTCTTCCGAAATATGAATTTTGACGGTAACTTCTACTACGGTTATCCTCAACTTAATTATCTCATAATTCGTACCTCCCTGTGCAAGGAATCACGAGCAATCGTCTCACGACTGTGGACTGTATACTTACAAAGCGAGTGATTGTACTTGAACATCACAAAAGGAGTTGTCCAGATATGCAGCGGTAAACCGCGGCGTTTATTGTAATATTGGTTTTTATGAAGACGTAAAGTGTAATACCCTTCACATTTTCTATCTAATAAAGCAGAACTAAGTGAATAGCGTAGGACCTGTGTTACGCTCAGTTGACATTCATTTTACACGTTTTTAAAAAATATTTAAAAAATCAAACCGCGGCGGATTTTTTTTCTCAGCTAGCCGCAGCTTTCCGCGTCAAAATCATCTGAATGAACCCGTCGAAAAAGGAGATAAAATTGGTAAAATTTTGTTACCCATTTGTTTCATTGATTCCTTTACTTTTCATATGATACAGCAGCGACGTGAGCAGACCATAAGATGACTGCAGAACAGTTTAATTTGGAGGAGGCTGAAGACAAGGAGAGCGGCGGAGGACATTTCTTCACAACGTTCCAAATCGTCTTTATCTGCATTGCGGGAGCCGCCGTGATAACCGGCGTCGGGTGTATGTGCGCCTTCTTGCCCGACCGTTCTTGCGAGCCAGAAGTCACGACAACGGTCACCGCCGAACCCACCGAGGCGCCCCTAACGGAACCACGCGTGACGGTATCAGAACCACCCGTGACAGAACCACCCGTGACAGAACCACCCGTGACAGAACCACCCGTGACAGAACCGCGCGCTACGACAATAGCCCCAACTCCGACTGAAGAGCCATGGAGTGGACGTTTAACGTACGATCTTATCCCAGAAAGCTACGAGCTCTACCTCAAACCATACCTCTATGAGGAAGTAAGAAAGAAGAAAAAGAAAATCACATTTTGTGCTTTCCAATTCCTCTGGTTTTGTGTTATTAATCGCAAACAAAACGGAAAAAGGTAAAGAAACGATAATGAGTTCGATGAAAATACATTTGTCTCAATATCTTTAAAATACAATTAAAGCTGGACTGCACTATTTGTAGCTACTTGCGCCCTCTATACAGCTAACAATTCCTAAGCGGTACCCGTTGATTCCCCCATGGTCCCCTTTTTCTTATGTTAACTGAGAGCTGATTTGATGAGATAAGTATAACTACCTGTCAGTGACCATGCAGGGAGGTCTAATCCCTCCTAATTTTGTCTAATCATTATTTTGTCCAAATACCAATTCGTTTACTGACAAGTAATAAGATTAACCAAGAATATTCGATAGACTCGGTTGGAAGTGACAATATAACGGTTATGTTAGCTATCTAGACATCGTTAAACAAAGGGAATGAATTTATTTAAAAACCATAGTTTGTAATTTAATAATAATAAAGATAATGAATAAATGGGCTGTAGGCCCTGGTTATTGTTGTTGTTATTTAAAATAATTTTGTAATGTATTCGTTTAGAGCATCCTTTTATTTGTTTTGATTATTATACTATTACGTGGTTCTGTGTTAAATTTGTGTTGTTTTGTATAAAATGTGATGTTATTTTTATGTACCTGTATAATGCAGGGCTTCCTTGGAAAGCAGGCCATTCAATTTATTTTTGGCTTGAGTGGAACTACCCTACTGAAATAAAACTTAATAAATAAATAAATAAATAATAACACCGATGATGAATATGATAATGATAATACTATTACTACTAATATGAACATAAAAATAATAATAATTTTGTTTACCCAGGAAGCTTCTTCCTGAGAACCCAGCAATTACCAGGTACCCATTTATACCTGTATGGAGAGTGGTAACTGTGGATTGATGTCTTGCCAAAGGACGTTAGTGTCAATCCTGGATTTAGAGTCCGATACCGCGACACCTCGATTTTATAGACCGATGTATGAAAGCTAAATAGACTAATCAGTCTTTTTCTTTCTAAAACTTATTTTCCAGGACCTCGGTGTGGGTGATCGCAGGTTCACGTTCGATGGCAGAGTTAAAATACACTTTAGATGTGCGATGGCAACCCAGATGGTGACACTGCATATGCTGAATATCACTATTCGTAACTCCACACTAACTGATAGCGACGGGAATGAAGTTGGTATCGAAAGCAACTCGTTTACTCCCATTTACGACTTTGTCCATTTTCATGTCGCTGCTGGGCTGGGGGAGGGTAAAGACTACGTCTTGGAAATTGAATATCTTGGCGAATTATGGGCCGGACTATCAGGGTTCTATCGTAGCAGTTACGAAGAAGGAGGCGAAACAAAGTGAGTCTACCTCTTCTTTCATTATCATTCAATATTTGTTTTGCTTGTTTTTGTTCTATTTATTTCAATACGGGTAAAGAACACCATCTTGCTTTCAGGGGTGTTTTTCAGCAACTCGGCCGTATACAAGAGGTATAAACACACGCAAAAAGACCCAAATAATATCAATACCAACTATAGTACAATTACAACAGAACATATGTCTAAAAAAGACACAAAATAACAAAAAATAACTTATATACAGTTTAAACAAAAAAAGATGGACAAAGAGGAACGAACAAGAAGAAGAAGAAAACAGGAATTACGAAAGAGATGCACGATAAAGTCTCATTATTTTTACAAAAAAGCATTTGAGACTAAAATATAGGTACTACTGACATGTTTGTAGGAGTTTGCACAAAATAATGAAACAAATTAAAAACTCCTTTTGGTTGCTCGAGAAGGGTTTATGATATTTCATTTGCCGGGTAATCCAATCGATGATCCCAAAACTTTCAATTGCAATGAAAATAGTGCCGTATGTTAGTTTCTATTTTTTAGGCATGCTTATTCCTATACTTTGAAGATTTTGATAGTTATTGCATTCAGATACCCCTCTTTTTTTAATTTTTTTTTTACAGACATTACATCGTCCATTTTCTTCTTCAAAAAAATAAAAAATGAGATAGGGGCAGTGTTTTAAATTTTTGGTTAATGTTAAGCGCCAAATTATCGAAAAAATAACAAAAAATAGTTTCTTCATACATAACCGAAAAAGCTTACTTTGGCTTCCTTTTCTAAATCGTTGTTGTTGTTGTTGTGTTCTTCTTCTTCTTTTTCGTCGTCGTCGCCGTCTCCTCCTTCTTCTTTTTCATTATCTTCTGTTTCTTCCCTTCCACTCTACGTGTCATCCTTGTTTTCTCTCTCACTATCTCTTTTAATCTATCTCCACTCTCTCTGTCTATCTAATCACCCCCTCTCTCTCTCTCTTACCCGTACACGCACACACACACACACGCACGCACACACACACACACGCACACGCATTCGCACCCATGCGCACACACACACACACACACACACGCACACATTCGCACGACATTCGCCCCCACACATGCTCTCTTCATTTCTTTCTCATCCCATTAGATGGCTAGCCACCACTCAGATGCAGCCCACCAGCGCCCGTCGCGCTCTTCCTTGTTTCGACGAACCCGACTTTAAGGCCGTCTTCCAAACCCAGATCGAGCACCGCGACGACATGGTCGCCCTATCCAACGGTATCGAAAAGTACGCAAATGAGAGCGAGACCGAAGGATGGCTGATTACGGAGTACGAAGCCACGCCCATGATGTCGACCTACCTCTTAGCTTTTGTTGTCGGCTACTTCAACTATACGGAAACATACACCGACAGTGGAATTCGGGTAAGTTGTGCCCCCAATCTTACACATCTCCATTAGAAACTGGGGGTCGGGAAGCCACTGCCGTTGCAGCACCCCCTGGTGGTTAGGAGGGGGTGGGGGGGGGGGGGGGGCTCAGGAAAAAAGTTTCAGCAATCACAGTGAAAAGTATTGGATACGGGATTGAATAACGTGATAACTAACAAAACGACGTAGTAACCTTTTTATGCTAGTCAGAGAGTTTAGCAATGGAATAGATACCCCAAAAAGTGATACCCCTCTTTATTATGATTATCATAATTTTTATCATTTTTATCATTATTATTATTATCACTAATGTCATTATTATCATTATCATTATCATTATTTTTTTTGTTGTTGTTATTATTATTATCATTATAAATATTATTGTCATTATTATTATTATTATTATTATTATTATTAATATTATTATTATTCATTAACCATTTCATGATTATCATAATAATTATTATTATTTGGCTTCTTGCTTGCCAGAGATGTTTGGAATTTTCGAATCCGCCACTGGTGGAATATAAATTTTCGTCCTCGGCATCCCTACTGAAAAAATAGATCCGAAGGGTAGCCGACACCTATTCCCAAAAACAATAGTGTCCAAAGAAATAGAGCGTCAGGACATAATGGCATAGTTATATCAACATGTGCTCAAAGAGGAGAATAACTATATCGTATATCTGTGGATTCGATTATTAAAATTAAAAAACTGTATCCACCTTTTTTTTTTGTATTATAAGTTATCCTAATAAAGTACATCACTTTCCAGGTGTTTGCGCATTCTTCTTTCAGATTCCAGTTTGTCATTTATACAAGATCTGTATTTTTCCTTAAATCTTTTAGTTCCGAGTTTGGTCACGACCGGAGGCGGTGAATACAACAGTATATGCTCGTGACATCGGATCTAATATCACCACCTACTTCGAAGAATATTTCAATATACCTTTCCCTCTTGAAAAACAAGGTATGATTATTGACATATAATTGTTCTCTTTTCATTGCGTAGATTGTATCTTCATCATTCATATTCATCTTCCATGATTTCAGTTGCAAATCTGTTAAATTATAATAACCCTAAAACTATTGAATAACCATACATTTCAATATATTACTTGATAAATGAGGGTCGAAAATGGGATTTCATTTTTTTGTTCTCACTCAGACTTAAACGATCGTATGGACTTTCGATAATAAACAAAAAAAACCACAGGCGAGTCCATTATAGAAATAAGAACATTACAATGACGTAACAACATTTGAAAGGGATATTATAATAGGGTATTGTAATGTCCCTCGAGTGGAGTTCTTGAAAGTCTTCGCGATCGTGTTGACACCAGGGCTTGTTGGAGTAAGAAAGCACGTGTATGCTTGTCAGTATGCAACCAGGGGACCGACGGCTTTATATCCTCTTCGAGGGACTTGGTAATGAAGAGTAATGCCTTTCCAAAGGGCACTAGCGCATCGAATTGGTTTCGAACACGGGACCTCCCGGTTACGAGCCCACTATTCCACCACTGAGCCATCGAGGTTAGAAGATGGAGATTCATTTTGTACTCACTTTTTATACGTGATTGCCCATTCTCTGTTACAGACATGATTGCCGTACCGGACTTTTCAGCTGGAGCTATGGAGAACTGGGGTCTCATCATATACCGTGAAACTGCCCTACTCTACGATAGCAGGGTCAACTCTGCTAGCGACAAACAATGGGTTGCTACAGTGGTCTCTCACGAACTTGCCCACATGGTAGACAATAATAACTAAAATATACAGTTAACAACTAAATTATTCATACCCCTTGTCAATTTCATGTTTTTCTGTAACTCAAGAATGAAAGCTGGAATGATTGAATCAAGGCCTTTGTTGAATTCTTTTTTAGATGTTAGCTTTCATATGTCACATTCTCAGGAAACATTAAATCAGGACAAGTCAATTGTTCACATACTTTCAAAACATTACAAAGCTTGTTAAGGATATGAATAATTAAGTTGTTTACTGTATAATACATGACATATATATATTTATATTTATATATAATACATGCTATATGATAAATAATGATGAATAATATATGATATATAAAATACATGAAGCAACAGAAACAAAGAAAGATATAAAGTCGACACTATTTATAGTTCAGATTTTCAAATAAATATTCAATATAAACTTTATCTTTCATAAACAAAAATAAATCCTCTTTAAGATGATATGCAATTGGAATGATACCATTCACGCATGACTGAGCATAGCCATTTAACAATTATAAACGCGCCTCTAAAAGAAATTGATTGATTTCTCTCTCTCTCTCTCTCTACATCCAGTGGTTT